>JANHFX010023076.1:0-52822 GCA_027560015.1 Chloroceryle amazona | reverse complement strand
TCCCTTTCCCCGGGTGTCACCTCTGAGCGCTTCTCTGGGGTGCGTTCAGCGGGCACTGAGAGCTGTTACTGTGTGCCCTGTGGAAGGGCAAGAAGGGCAAACAGAAGTCAGGAACCTGTTGCAGCAGAGATTTTTCTTTTCTTTATAAATACAAGCACTAGAGAAAGTGAAGTCGGACAAATGTTCTCCACTCTCACAGCAATGCGTGAAACCCATCAGCATCTAGTCTTGGTAAAGTTAGAGCCGAGTCCCAGATAAATCACCAAAGAAGTTTTTTCTTCCCATAGATAATTCAAAAACTCTCTTTAAATTGTTGTAAACTTATGTCAAACTTCTCCTACAGTCTATTTCCTCCCCTTTCAGAACTGTCAACAGAAAACCATCGAGCACTTTTGGCTGTTTGAATTGCTCTTGTTCCACCAGGAAATGTTTTATCAGTTTTTCATAGCCGGAGCCGGGGGTCAGACCACAGCCGTGCGTGGTGTGCGTCACTGTGGCCTCTCCGGCCGCCTGAGCAGCGCACCCTATCTCAGATGATAAAGACGTAGTTCATAGCTCCTAGAGTATCTGTAAGGATGTAAAGTGTACTGCGGGGAAATCGCCTGTAAAATAATGCTCATACAGCAGTGGGAACAGAGAGGCATGTTGTATTTTCCTGGGCCTTTTTATTGACCTGCTGTCAGTCTTGACAGCGTGATCTTTCCCAAGAAAAAACTGAAGGCTTAACCTTTGTGAAATCTGCAAGATTGACAGTAAATAGTTTGGTTGGTACCAAACAGTAGCACTGGTTACCTGATATATTTACCCTGTTGCGTAAAAAACCTCTGTAAGGTAGAAACATTTACATGTTTTTTGATGCCCCATTCACAGTGCACGTCCCTACCTGCTGTTGCAGCTCCTTGTTTATGTATGTAACTGAATTATTAGCTCATTGTAGCAGTCACCTCTTTTCCTGTCTTAACAATGAATTTCTGTTCTGAGGCTTGTTCTGTTCGTGGGCAATAAACTTCTGCATCACCCTGTCTGTTTTTGTCACCATCAATGCTGCCACACTGGGCACTCTGTTGAGTTGCCCGATCCACTCCTGAAGGAAGGGAAGCTTCTCTCCAGAGAGCTGTAGGAAGTGCTCCTCGTGGGCCATGAGGGTGGGCATCAGTAGTGATAGCACGGTGTCCTAAAAACAGTAAGAGTAAGTTATCATTTCTTGTATCTGCTCTCTTTCAGCTTTAAGATTCTGTTTTAATCTACTTGTAACTTTGTCAAGGGCATTACTTTGTCAAAAAAAGTGTTTAGGCTCTAACGTGCCCATGGTCTAGGCGTCGTCTTTGGCAAATAGGAAGACACAAGTGGTTCTCTTGTGATCCCCCCTCTGTATTGGAGCCTTGCCAAAACACTCAGGAGCTGGGGAACAGCAGGTCTGTGAAACCAAACTGCTTCACTGCCGCACGCGTGGTATTTCACTGTATCGTTCAGCGTGCACGGTCATTTACCAGCTTTGTTCTGGAGCCTCATTTCACACATTGCACTGGAACAGAAAGTATTTAATGAGAAGTTTCCCACCATTTCTCCCACTCGATCTGGCACTATGTCCTACCTATTGTATTTCCTTCAAGTAATGCTCTAAATACAGAACTACAGATTTTGCCAGTGTTTTTTTCTTCCACGATTATTTTGACAAGAGCACTTCTAAAATGATTATAAAATACCTCTAAAATACTGCTATTATCTTCAGTTAACACGTGCCAATTCAGAGATCCAAAGGAGACAAGAGGAAAGAATTCACAAAGCTTAGGTGGCTCATAAGAGAGCAGTCTAGGACTTAATTTTTTTATAACTATTTAGCACTGTGCCAGACTTCATTTACCCACTTAGAGCTCTCTTTCACTTCAGATCCAGATTTAAGTACTCAGCTCTTTGACAAATCAGATTTTCACCAGACATTGAAAAAATTGGTTAGTGGCCACCTATGATGAATGTCACTCACACCAGCATCAATTACAAACTCAGGGGCAAGGTTATAATTTAGCCTTCAAAATAGTGCACAATTGCCTTAACCACTGACCCGTTCTTTCCTCCCTGGAAGCCTTTGCTACATTCACTACTCAACTTCTGTCACAAACACGGAAAAAGTCTGACTAAATACAGCCTGTAATATCTTTAACTTCACAAGCTCAGTACCTACCTATGCTTCCTGGCAAAAGAGGCAGGGGCCTGTGAAATAAAATAGTGCATAATCCCCAATTTTCTCAAAATGCCTTTACAGAAGGAACTGACTGACCAATATTGTGACCTTAACAACAGCGCTGATTAACATTTGTGTAGGCCTAACTTAAAATGGACAAAGCCCTGATTTATCCCCTGAATCCCGTGAATTATCCCATGAATCATGGATACTTATCAAAAGTATTGCTTAAATTTAACAATGACATCGAGATGACCCATTAAATGACTACGTTTCCCAGCTAATCATGACAGGATTACCTGGCATCACCCTTCTTTAGACATTAAAACATCTCAGTCACAACAAAAACAAATGAACAGTTTATATTGAGCTTCACCTTGAAGCTGACTTGTTAATTATTTACTAGACAAGGTTTATTTAACAAACTTAGCTACTCTTTCAGTTCCTGGAACATCTGTGAGCATGTTGCCAATTTGGGGGGAGGATTTGTTTTGGGTGTTTGCTTTTAAGCACTTTTGTGACAATTTTACTTTTTCTTGTTACTTAACCTTGTGGAAGAGTAGTGTGGTTCTGGAAATTGTGCGGTGTTGCTTCATGGCTGTGCCATGAATGACTGCGTGGGTACTGTGACACTGATGTTTAGAGAGGTGTGAACAATTTCAGTGAAAGAATCTTTCCACAGGCATATGCAGAAAGGTACATTTTTGGCACGTGAGGGTAGAATATTCCTTCCTCCCAAGCTCCTGGATGAGCAGATTTTACACATTTTCATTGCCCAGTCTCATTGCCCATCTGCAGTAAACATTTCAATCAAATTTTGTACAGAAAGTATAAATCACTCTTATTTGAAGGCAGTTGTGCCTTAATTTGACAGTATGACTCCCCACCAGAAAACTCAACTTTTAGAAATGTTTCCTTCATGCATCTTTCAGTAACTCTAATTATTTGCTCTCAACAAATTGTTTTGCATATTTGTTCTGTCAAATTTTGAAAGGAGTCTGTAAAAAGTGGCTTGTATTAAAGAAATTTAGTAGCTCCGTTATATAAAGTAACAAACATCCGCTATGGAACAAATAGTTATCAAAACATGTTTGGTTTGTTAGGCACTTCCAAGGACTGCTGCCATTACTGACCTTTTGCACTTGTTTTACTCTTCAAATATTCCTCCAAGCCAGGCAACTCAGCAGGAGTTCCAGCATGACCACATAGCAGGGTTATAAGTTGTATTCCTACAAAACAGGAAATGTCGTTGAGCGGAATGTAATTGAATAAAGCAAAACTGAAGATGCATGTTTATATATCCCTTTAATATGTCCCCAAAGGTTGATTGATCCTTAGAGATGAGAAGAATTTGCTTGACAGTGTAGGACTTCTCACACAATGATGTCAGGCCAGATCCTCAGTTCTTTCCCTCTTCTCTCACACTTTAACCAGTTGGCCTCGGAAGTGCAAACACTAACCAGGGACTCTGACATTTTTTCTGGACTCACACACTCAGAGTTTGCCTGCACTAGCAGTTTAAAGATCTCTTCCAGAGTAATTCTAGGGCTCCTAAGGCTTCATCTCCTTGCATGAACCAGCTGCTGCAAGGCAGCACAGCCAGCTCCCATGGAGTTCATGGTCCAGTATTAGAAGACAGCATAAAGAGCAGAGAGGAACTCCAAAAGCATGAGAAAGGCTTTCAGAAAAGAAGAAAGCAACTTCGTACCCAGATAGACACTGTGTTTGTGGACTGGAAACTTTGCTTTAACAGTTAGAGGGGTCCTTCTCAGGTATGCCAGTCCCCGAGATCTGAAAGTCATAACTTTTGGTCAGACTAGAGGGAGAATGACTCTCCTTCTGTTCAAGGCCATGAGATCATACCCACATTAGAGTAAAATTTCAGTTGGGCACTTCTTGCTTTTTGCTGATGGTCATCTGGAGGAATCATGGCCAAAACTGCAGTCTCACTAGAGCTGTGCATATTTAACTGAGTGTTTCTGAAGTTTCTGAGTTTCTGAAAAGACACTTCCAAGAAAGAGCTCTGGTTAAACAGGTCATGTCAGAGCTATAAATTAAAAAGATGTAGTTCAATATTTGCTGTGGGAACCGTAGGATTATCAAAAATATGTTCTGTCCCAAAAAACAAAACTACAAAGGACTGACTAAGACTCTCCTTTTCCATAGTTTGGCTTAGTAAGCAGCAATTTTGTTCTTCTAGTCTGCTTAAAGTGCTAAAAAATGAAGGCATGTGTTCCCTGCCGTACCATAAAGAAAGCTTGATAATTAATTTGTTCTTTTCCAGGAGCCACTGTGACATGTGAACCCTGACAAATACATTGAAATCTCGATACTTCTGAGGAAACAGGAACGATCTTATCTGCATGACAGGTGCGATGATGCCGTTGTTCTATCACTTTATTATGCAAATCAACTAAAAAAATGATTGAAGAAGCAGTTTAAGACTAACTAATCACTCAGTATTCATCAGAAAAGTTAGACAAAATTTCAGACTTGTTATTTGTGTTTTTTTTCTATTTAATTTTGAACACTGACCATTAGCAGGAACATTTCTCTAATGGAACCAGGCTGTTAATCAAACACCTGATTTTCTGAAATCTCCCTTGTCATAAAGAAATATTATAGTCTGCCAAGATAAAACCTATTAAAAAAAAAATACTTTTATACTTTAGCTCTACCTGTACAAGCCTAAGTTTTTCTTCACATAGCTCTCTCCAAAGCCACGTGATGCTGCGATTTAAAATGTGGTCTTTCCATAACCGTGTGCAATGCTTGGCACTAACAATTGTCACGTCTCGTGATCCAGACTTCTCCTTTGCTGTAGAAGTGGATCCTCTGCAGCAGCAGCACCAGGCATGGTGAAATCAGGGATGATGGTGGGTCTTAGCTCTCTTTTTTTTTTACACATTTCATTCTTTCAGTCAGTGAAAATAAAATACTGTCTATTTAATAACACAGTACCACTGCTGTGGTTGATAATGGAATGAAAATTGTTATCTGCAGATTGTCAGCTCAAGAGGAGTGATAGATTTGATGCTGTTGATTAAAAGTTACCATAATGATTATGACTGAATGATTAGTTGTTGACATAGAAAATGAGTCACTGTCACCAGTTCTTTCTGTGTGAAATAGATGTTCATGCAGTACTATAGATAAAACTCACCTGTGCAACTGATATCAACTGGATCCATTTTGATAGCCTGAGCAAATGACTAAAGAAATAAGATGATGCTATCATTTCACATCTTGTCCTAATCATTCTAGAAAGAAATACTAAAAAAATCCACCTAGGACAGGAAATTTGCAGTGTCAGCATCCATGTTATTCTTACTTGGACTATGGAAAGAATGCCATCTGACACTTTTATATGAAAATCAAAATGTACTTCAAACATTTGCCTTTCTTTGGTACCTGCAGTTATCTACAAGTCCCACTAAATGCTTTAAGAACTCATTCACAAATGAGCCACATATAGTCTGGACCTACCCTGCGCTTGCAGAAGTGAAGCTTTATTCAGGACAGAAGAGACATGTGATCAACTCCTCCATTATCTATCTCCATCTCTGAAAAATTCTGTAAAACCTCAGTGAATAAAATGTGTCAAGCTGTAACAAATGATTGAGGCTTTATCTCTGCATCATTATTGGTTACATTCGTCTGCTTTTGTAACCAATTTTGCTTCTATTTTTGTAATGCTCCAGCTGCTTGCTATGACCAATGAAAACTGGGGCAGAAGCAGCTGGCAGTAGTGCTGGATTAATTTCACATACCTTTGTCGGCACAAATGCGGGGAATAGAGTATCTGAGCTCAGCAAGAGCATCTAGAAATGTCTAGAACTGGGTTAAAGAACCCTGAAAATGTCACCTCCACTTGGTGCATCTCACTTGCCTTCAGTTAGAGCTTCCAGCAGCTTAGCTCCTCCATAGCAGCCAAGAGAGAAGAGCTTATAATTGGCTATAAGCTTTTGTATTCACTCCTTCACCTTGGAGAAAATTAACTGCTGTCAGCAATTTAAGGTGGTTATCAGTTCCCTGGGCAGCGTAAAATCCTGTGGCCACTAATCAGAGGCTGTCCTCACTTGTTAATTCAAGAGCTGCTGCCAACCTGAGAGAGAGAAATGCTGCCACATGGTATCTGACCAACCCTACTCAGGATCTCCAGAAAGGTGCTGGCCCAAACTTTAAGAAATAACTGTTAAAAAGAACATCTTGTCATTATACCTACAGTTTTCCTCTAAGCTACGTTTGGAAGACAGGTAGTTTTGCACATCTAAAATAGAGCTCTGGTACTGGAGCTGGGAGATGCACAGAGAGGTTAAAGGTAGGCAAGCTGCCAGAACAAAGTAGCTCTGCTTGGCCTTGGCTTCAGCTCTCACACATCTGCTCCGTAACTCACCAGCTTGGTGCTGGTGGCCTGCCGAAGGATCAGTGCCTGAACAGAAATCCAGAGGAGTGTTTCTGTTACTTCTGAGGATCTGGGTACAGGTACTTTTTGGTTAATCAGTAGACCCCTATCTGTGTGCTCTTATCTGGGAGACACAAGGACATCAAACACCTGATGTTAAAGCTTTTTTTATTATTGTTAGAAAGGTTCATTCTCAAAACCCCATTTAGTTTTATTTTAACTTTTAAAACATATAACTTTATAATAAAGTATCATTTTTTTTCCTAATTAGCTTATTAAAAAAAGTATTTGGAAATAAAAGAAATTAAATCTTTAAGCATATTATTTTATGCACAATTTGTGATATACAGAATTTCCAGCAAGATGGCTGCGCATCAACCACAACAGCACACAGAGCAAGGTTAGCTAGTCAGAGGTGAATTAAAAGCCAACAATTAAGAACTAATCCTATGCTCTGACACTCGACGCTATGCACATTACTGTGATTTTTGTCTGTATATCACAGATACAGGTTTAGATTTTTTGATTTGTCTGAAAGTACTTACAACAGAGACATAAAATATCTTCTGAACCAAACAGCGTTCCTGAGTAAGAAAGCAGTGATTCAGATACAGTTCATTGACCTCATTCATTTTAATTATAATACAGTCCAAAATTATATCCTTTTTTATTACACCATAATGACTTCTTTAATTTGCCAGAAGAACAAAAAAATGAGCAATGGTAAGATCAGAAAATCTTACTGCAGAACTTCACAATGTTCTGAGGAAATACAGTTGCAGAATGTTGTTCTAGCAGTGGTTTGTAACAAAGTGTATGGTTTACGGTGTGGAAATCGGAAGGAACTTTGATAGTTCTGAAATGAATAGCCTTTGGTGATTTTTAAAGCACTGTTTCGTTTCCCTTGACTCATTTGTTTAGGGCTTCTCTATGGAGTTGTTTAAACTCAAGTACTTAGTGTCAAACATTTTGTTTGTGTTGTAGTTAAGTAACCTTAGAAATTATGAACTGATGGCGTAATTTGGTCCTGCAACCCCTCACTGGGGGCTGAAGGAAGCCTCCAAACACTGGAGCTCAAAACCAGGAGACTGAACCATTGCAGGTGTGTGCTCAAGGAGCCGTGCTCGCAGGGTGGCCCTGGCAGGACCTCTGAAGCACAGGAGGGTCTGTGAAGCCACTGTGTGCCCACCGCGTGTGCTCCTTTCCCTGCTGTACTGCTGCAGGTGCTAAATGAAATCTGGCTCACCCTGTTCTCTGCACTGGCAGCAGGCTTGGCTTGGAAAGGAGCATCTCTTGGCTACCTTATAGCTCTAAATTTCATCTTCTGCAAATTTGCAGCTTCTTGCCAAAGGATCGTTAGAGTCATTTTTTGTCATTTTGAGCTTGTAGGAAGTAAAAGGCACAGTCTTAACAGTCACTCACATTTTTTTACAGAAGTGAAGCTCTGAAAGCAAATATTCAAACCTAAGAAATCTGTAACAAGGCTTGGAAAGGCATCATTAGCACTGGCCTTTTACAGACACATACATATTTGAACCCGTGGAAATCTCACCTATAGCTATTTCCCTGTTCAGCTGTGTCTTCCACGGACCTGCAGTGCCACAAGGCAAGCAAGCAGAATTAAGCCACATCCACAGTGTTCCCACGACCACAGAAACGAGGCCCCACACGGCAGTGCCTTGTCTGTGTCTGCTGTTCCCTTAGCTTGACACAGGCACATTCCTGCTTTGTTGAGGATTAAATTCTTAAGGCTGTGACTACAATCATGGGAGGTCTTCTATCTCCTTTCAAAGACATCTCTTACTCCTGCACAGGGTACAAGGCCTGTAAGACCACTGCTTGGTGCCATCTTACAGCATCGGCACTGTTCTCAAGGCACTGCAGTGAGCTACAGCTTGTCAGGTTGACAGAGGACAACAGAGGCAGCAAAAAGCTCCAGGTATCTTCAGATTTGAGGACAGTAAAACCCATCACCCTGAATGGTTGCTGGAGGCCAGTTGGCTACTGGATCTCCTGAACTGCGCTCTTCAAAAGTTGTGCCAGCACCAGCTGAATGTCTGCTGTTTGCCGCTGCACTAAAGCATGGCAGATGCCACCATCAAAGTCAGGTTTGCCAAGTCTAAATAATTCTGGGCATGCACCGTGAGCCCCTCTTGGTGATTTACATTCATGAGTTGCTAATTTCTGGATACAGAAGATTACCTTCGTGGCTCTACCTCAGAGGCTGCTCAGTGCTGGAAATGCATCACACTTCTTTCTGCTTCCCTTTTCCCAGTCTAGGAAATGTATGGGCATTTCTCCTTGGAAGCTGTTTCTGCCAGACTCCTATAGAACTGTGGCACAGCAAGCTGGTGTTAGTAAATCTGTTGTGGCTGTGGATGTAATGAAAGTCTGCAGACCACCACCATCTGCTCCTTTCCTGTCTGGTGAAATTCTACACCATCGTGGACATCTTTGCTGCACGCCAGGGGAGCAGCACACTCGGCTGTGGTAGCTGGGATGGCACAATGGCATTTTTCCCTAGCCAGTGTTCCCTGAGCAAGTCCAGTGCTTAATACAATCACGTGGGCCAGGAACTCTCAGGCAATTCATGCACAAAAGGGTGAGCCACATGCACACCTACTACAGGTTTCAGAATTACTGCATGTCAAGGTCCAGGGTCAGGACTGACCACTAGACATGTAACAGATGCTCTCTGTTAACCCCTCTCCCTTTCCAAAGGGAAGAGAAAGGGAATTAGGGAGAGAGACATGGCTTGGAAAACTAAAACAGCTTTAATGAAAATAATAATACTAAAATGGAATATATACAAATATCTACAAAGCCAGTATTGAACCCAACCCTCCTGATGGCAATTACATCACTGTCACCACTGATGCTGTGGAGTGGGCACTGGGGAACTCACAGACTGGACTCAGCATCAGATGGGAACCAGATTCAGGAGCTGGATTCTGGAACTGGATTCAGGAACACACAGATCAGGATAGAAGGCAGTGACAGAGTCCTCCTCAGACACTGGCCATTGAAGAAGAGGCTTCACCCTCGTGACCCCTCAGCTTTATACTGAATATGCCATTGATGGGATGGGAGCCCTCACTGGCAAGTCTGGGGTCACCCGTCCCATCTGCTTCTCCCCACAGGTGCTGCCTTTGACTTTCTGCACCCCCAACATGATAAACAGGACGTAGCAGTGACCTTTGTCTGCAGACCAATCCTTGGTTGTAACTCTAACCACAGGGTCACTGCCAGGAGCAGCCACTGCCTGTGCAGACAGCTGCTGGCTGCAGACAGTGCAGGGGGGTGAGAACTGAGCTGAAAAGTAAAATCACTGACCAGAATTGGTTCTGTTCTCACTCAAAGCAGGACACTGCACTTTCTTCTGAAAGAGAATGTACTCACTGAGAACATCCCAATGAAAGTGGTATCTGTGACATGTAGGTGCCCACTCTATATATATAGGTCCATACTCTATTTTCTTTGTCTTGCTTTCAGATCTGCATTAAAAAAAAAATCAGGTGTATTTGTTTCACTACAATCTATTTAATTCCTTAACCAAATCTTCAGCTGTAACAAGTGACAGTAACATTTTTTTAAAGTTTTTTAATACAGTTTGACAGGTAAGACTATGAAAGCAGTAGTTCATTATTTTCTATTTATCAACCAAGCTGAGATTCTGTAATATCCTGTCCTGACGTGATCTATTGTTGTACTCTTATTTCCTGCCCCTCTTATCTGCTGCTGGAAATTTTACCCATAGGTGCTGATGTGTTGCCTTTGAATACAATCATGTATTGTTGCCTGTTCTCTTGGTTTGATCTGTTTTGGCTGATAAATGGACATCTCGAGGCAGTCATCAGACTTTAATTTGACTGAACAGATCATATCTGAAAATCACAATTGAAGAGCAGCCAGTAATTTCACATTTAGCTATACATTGTTGGCTCTTTAGTGATTCCCTGCAATATGCACTACAATGCTTTTTCTAGTACTTATGGCACTACTCACGTATATTACTATCGATGCTTCATAAGCTACCAGCAGCAGGAAAAAAATATATTTACCCATAAAGCATGTGATACTGGGAAGAACAGGAAAGCAACACTATTACTTGTACACATCAAACAATATACTAAGTTTCTTTATATAGTATTAAAACTAAAAAGTACGTTATAGGCTTTTTACTCAGAGCCTCTGGAGAGCCTCAGATTTGAGAAGCTTATTCTTTCCCTTGCAAGGCTTTTTAACAAAGCTGCATACAGGTCTTGTTCTGCTGTTACACTGATGTAAAAATCATAGAATCATAGAATCATTAAGGTTGGAAACAACCTTCAAGATCACCATGTCCAACAGTCTACTAAATATTACCTTGACCACTAAACCGTGTCCTGAAGTGCCACATCTAGACCTTTTTTGAACCCCTCCAGGGATGGTGATGCCACCCCCTCCCTGGGCAGCCTGTTCCAAGGCCTCACCACTCTCTTAGCAAAAAAAAATTTCCCACTATCCAACCTAAATCTCCCCTGGAGCAACTTCAGCTCATTTCCTCTTGTCCTATCACTAGTACCTGGGAGAAGAGACCCCCACCTCAGTACAACATCCTTTCAGGTAGTTGTAGAGAGCAATAAGGTCTCCTCTCACTACAGGTGACAAGGGAATCACTTCTGATTTATAAGACTGAAAAATTCTCTTTGCTCTCCTTGTTGCCATATTTATTTTCCCTTGCCTTTCTCTCAGCTCATACAGCCCATGCTGATTAGGCTGAGGCCCTTCCTCTTGTGTTTCATAGATTCATTGAATTTAAGAACTAGTAAATAAACTCATCTGAGCTCCTGTACAACAGAGGCCACAGGATATTGGCCTCTGCTGAGTCTAATAACTTGCATCTGGCTGAAAAATATCTTCCAGGAAGCACTTAGTCTCGCTTTGAAGGTAGCAAAAGAGGGAGACTGCCACTTCCCTTGCCAACCTGCCTGCACCTTCCTGTACTCTCAGTTTTCCATCTTATAGACTGTCTCATCCAAAATGGTATCTTCCCTTACTTTTAGGTGGCAATTGTAAAGCACGTGCAGAGTTCTAGTAGAGGTGATATACAAGAAAGGAGCTGGATCCCAAACCCCTTTCTTATTGTAACAATCCCATCAACTACAGCAGCAGCTGACTGAGTTCTGATACAGCAGAATACGCATGGTCAGCTTCCATGAAAAACTTTCAGAGGGCAGAAATCTCTTTGCTATTTTCAAAGAAACGCCACTGGAGTGCTCTTGCCTCTGCTCTAAGATAGCCCCGTAGTGCTGCAGGCTCTGTACGCTGGGGAACACGGAGCTGCACCATCTACTCCTCTGCTGGGACTCCAAGGGGACAGGAAGGAGGTTGGGTTGTACATTTTTCCTCCAACTAATGCTCAGCACAGCAAGGCATCTTTTGTGCCACCTCAGAAAGGATATGTGTGAACTGAGAGAGCGCCTCTGTGTTGTGATCCCTCTGTACCGCTCAAACTCCAAGTTAGCCACAAATGGGGAGTTAAAAACCTGTACCATCCTTCTTCTAAGAGCTAGACCCTTTGAAACTGGAGCCTTTGTACCTACCTGGTACAGCTTCTAGTGCTGTGAATTAAAAATTAAGACTTTGTTGCTAACCTCAAAAGTCAAAACCCCTTGCTAGGTCCACCCTATAGTAGCTGATGCTTCACCTACTCTTCTGTTAACTGCTTATGCACCATTTTGCTGGTAAACATCCTGATTTTTGTTACAGATGCAGGGGAAAAATCTATAATTTTCTAGCACATTCAAGGGAAAATATATTTTTACAGCAATAATTGTTCTTAGGTATTCTGTGTGCAACTCATTCTGAAGAAAGCCCTAAAACTGTGTCACCTGTCAAGCCCTAAAACACTGTGTCACCTGTCAAAATCCATGAACTTCTGGATCCACGAATTTCATCTAAAATTATATAAAGAATGAAGAGACAATTGTATGACCTGCCAGCACAAGCAGATAGAACTTTGGAGAAAAACATCTGTGGCCATGCCCTGCTTTAAAACAATCACAGGGTGCTGTTGGGAAGTAATTTTCACTACTTATGCTTACAAGCCAGGAGAGCAAGGCAAAAAGCATGGTGATGACAACAACTAGGTATAGTATCAGTGCTAGGCCTCTTTAGGGAAGTAATTTTCAAAGATATATATGTGGAACAAAATACCCGTTGAAAGCATGTCAAAGTATTTTGTGGAAGTCTTGTAATAGCACACATCTTTTGTGTAGTTTAGCCTGTAGATTTGCTCAGATTCTCACTGCAATCTCTTCTCCAGTTACCCTGTGTTACACGGGGTGGCTGAAAAGCACATGATGTAACTATGAGAAAATCTGTTTGGAAGGTGGATGGACTATTCAGCTAACTGGGTATGTCAAAAGGTCCCTCTGCTAACTTATTCTATCATGTTGATATAAAGCTGCCTCCTATATGGTAGGTCACACCATATGTCTTAAATTGCTTATAGCTTCCTGGGGAAAATTATTTTATCTGGAGCAAAACTTGAAACACTGATTCTATTGTATCACAGACTGCTGCTGACTGTCACTGGCGTTAATTTAGTTGGAGAGAGACTGAACTGGTGAGAAAGTTCCAGAATATCCCTCCATCTTCCTAAAATATGTTCAAAACAGCATCATGTACTTTTCAGCTGTAACCTCTCCTGACTCCCTTCCCAGCATCAAGATAGAGAAGCCTGCTGGAAGAACCAGAGCAAACATGCACTAGAGCACCTAATAGCACAGCACGCCAAGATACATACCACGCTGGTAAAAGTCCACTGATATTCTAAGAAGTAGGAAACAACACTAACTTTGCCCTGAAAATCTGTTCTTCAGAAGTAAACAAAGTTTTACTATCTGCCCAGCCTTCTCTGAAGAATCTATATTTAGTACTTTTTAAGAAAAACTAATAAGGAGTGCATCTTCCATAAGTTATTGTAAATTCTTGTACAATTCACTTGCAGTGAGTTCCTCCACCCCATAGACTGAGAATGAGCCAGGCAGCTGGGCTCAGACTGCCCTCAAGCCTGAGGGTATTGCTCACATGTAGTAATTTAAGCTGACCTGTCCAGTGAAGTCAAGCCCTAAAAGAAGATTATCCTGTTTCTGCTGAACCACACTTAGGAGCACAGCAACAGGAACGAACTGGTTCATCCTACTTTATATTCCCAGCCAAGGTACTCAGCTGCCTTGATGTGAAATTGCTCAAAAGTACATTTCCTTCACCGAAATGTAACACTGGAGTTGTCTTCAAAAGATCTGTGTCAGCAGCTCCCTGTTTCAAGCCTTCGTATTGAAAAACATTATGAATGCTATTTTATGCCTGTATGTTCAAGCCAAGCATTTTATGGTGTTTAAAAATTAATATGAATTGAAAAGCCTTTGATAGTGCAAACATCAGCATTCTGGATTTCCTTTCTTGCTCCTTTATATGTGCTGCCAAAATATTTGTTAACCAGCTGCAACCTTTACCCTAGTTTCTCCGGGTACTAAAATAGCCTGTTGTGCTGCAGACGTGTTTCTCTGCTTTTAATTTGCTGTTCACGTACACTAAGAGTGTGTAGTAACCAACAGTTTTTGTAGGGCAAAGGTAACCCGTGGAATACAGCAAAAACAGCACGAGGAAAATGTTGAAAGTTTAATCTTACGTACATGCAACATCCTTTGACATTTAGGCAAACTTGAGCTCGGGTTTCTGAACTGCCCACTTATGATTACAAGTCACATCTAAAGCAGATTCTATTCAATCTCTTCTGAAATCCCTATAAACTCTATATTCTGATTTAATGTCTAAGCAAGGAATTTTCATGTATATTAAGCTAAAATGTTTCAGGTCCTCAACACAGGTATAAGAAAGTGAATTCTGATTTTGCCTTCCTTAATGAAGCTTGGAATAGTTGAAATCCTCCTGAAAACAGGCAAAACAAGCTAGAATAGTTCTCTTGTATGTATTAATAGTAATGAGTATGGCAAATGCTAATTCCACTAAAATGCCACTGATCAGGCAAACCGAAAAAAAAAAGACCTCAGGGCATTGTCCTGTAACTATAATTTGCAATATGCAGCACCTTTTGTTTAAGGGTTTTATAAATATTAAACCCCACAATATAATGCGTCATTGTAGACTTGACTAAAAGGACTATTTCCCCTCAGACAGACAGTCAAGGTCACAGTCACCATTTCAGAAGGGAGGACTATTCCCTGATTCAACTGCCATGTCCCAAAAGACCAGTAAGTAAAGGAGCCTGGACAAGGTTGCCCAAAGGTAATAATAATAGGCTGCATCAGGCAGCAGAATAAATGCTCTGCATCATCCTGATTAGCCTGCGGACCAGGAAGGCAACGAGCACCAATGTATTGCAAATTCCTAATTACATTGTGCCTCATGCAAGGCTATTTGTCTTGGTGGCTGAAAGCCACATTTTAGGCTTTTTTCTCTATTTTAGGGTTTCTCAACTATTTTTCATAGAAAAAATGAGATGGGATATGTCTCAAGAACATTTTGTTTTTAGGATGTGCATGTTCTGGGAGTCCTAGCAACACAAACCTCTGTGGATTTTGATGGCTTAACCAAGTCTGTTGATACTGGATTTAAGCTGAGAAAGAACACATTGCTGCTGCTAGAAGCTCTGGGAGGGTTCTGTTGGATGGAAACTCTCCTATTTCCATTATCCCTAAGTATATGTGGAAATCTTTTAAAAATACTGTAGTACATTTTTCTCTTAATATTCTCTATTTATGTATTCTTACATATACGTTTCACCTCAAAACTAAATGCTGAAAAGTCACACATACATCTGGTTAACTTAATTATTCATAAATGTGACATTTTAAAAATTCAGCATAACTCTGAAATCAGCAACTTGACCAGAAAAAAAAGCAAAATACTCTGCAGAAAGTGAAAAAAAAAACCCAACCCCACACCCTTCTTCCCCGGCCTTATGCTCAAATGTCAAAGAAAAGAAACACCGATTTCAGGTGAGCTTTCTTCAGAAATGTTTTTCTTAGGTTTAGACATGCCAGTCTTCTACATTCATAAAATATACATGTTTTGGGGGAGAAAATACCCACTCTTTCACTGACAGATTAATATAATTTGCAAAGGTTCAAATGGTTACGGTTAAAGCACTGAGGTGTGCTGCTTCTGCAGACAGGAGGTACATTCTGATATCTGTTGTATGTCTATCCATACAGAATTATTTTCCGACTTTTTCAAGAAGAGAAGTACAGAATCCGCAATCCAAACACACTATGCAATTAAATGTTATCTCTAATTTCTTCAATTTCATTAAGAAGCTTTAGAATCCTACTGCAAAGCATTAGTCTTATTTTCATTATCAAGTCATGTATTCACAATATTAACGCTTGCATAAAGGAAATACTGTGAGGGTTCTGAAAGAAGTGTGGCTCTCTCGCAGTTTTTTCCTAGCTCGCTGTGTGATCTGGATTTGGTTTAACTGGTGGGGATGGGGTTTCTCTGGCACCATAATGTGTTTGGTTTTTTAATACGAACACAGGCGTAAAATCGAGAAAATTCACTGTTGGGACCAGAACTCCTGACTCAACCACTGAGCAGTGTTTCTTGTTTGTAAAGTTATTTTGTTATCAGTCCATAGTTTTATGAATCATATATGCTGTAAAGGATAAACTAAGATTAGAGAAGGTATTAAATCCAAATTTGTGTACTTTTGTCATTTTCTGGTTTACCTTTAATATTAAGGAAAAGTGAATTCTATCTTGTTTCAATAACATGTGAAAGCTATTGAATTCCTACCCTACTCTGAGGGAACTGGGGTCAGCTAGAAATACAGTGAAAAAAAAAGCAGAAAAGAGAAAATGTCATTTGAAAGACAAATATATTTGAACTAAATTCTACTTTTCTATAGGTGGGCACATCTTAATGGGGAAATCAGTGCAGTAGGGTATGTCATGATGCAGTCCCACCATGTTATACATTAAGACTGAGTTAATTTGCCCCATATTGAATGTCAAGTAAGCTACATCACACAAAATTACTTCTAGGGCTAATATATGGGAGTGACATGTTGGAGAAGTAAGGGAGAGTGTGAAATTAAAGGGCATTACCTTCCATGCACTGAGACTCTCACACATCCTGCTCCTAGTGGCCCTGGCCCCCATGAGCCCACTCACACACTGCCTCATCAACCACTGGCACCCCATATGTAAGATCCTCAGGAGCCAGGGCCAGTAGCTTCACCTCTGTGCAAGGCTCTGCAACAAACAGGCCCCTCTAGGCACCAGATTGCCTCCATGTGCAGCCTTGTGCTGCGTCTCTTCCACATCACATTGCAGTTTGGCTCTTGCCACGGCACACAGTGGCCTGCCTCCCATCACCCAATGCACAGAGGTTCTTAACTGGGTCAGCAAAATAGGAAGATGTCTTTTAATTAGTCAGCGTGCCACTCCTTCATACATAATGTTCAGTTCATGCCTCCTACACGGGCATTTCTTACAGAGCACTTCATGCCCCGCTGTGTGTGTGTCCTGCCTTGACTCACAGTAACCTCTCTAGACACATAGTTCTTTAGTACTAAAAAAAGACAGCTGCTGGGGGGGGAAGTTTGATTTTCATTGCTTTCTGAGCTGCCACACAGACTAGCAGGATTAGTAACTATGTTCTTCTACATGATCCATCAGAAAGCTCATGCAGTCCTGGTGTGGTGCCAGGGCAGAGTGAGTACGAGAGTACGTATGTGCACGTCATGTAGAGATAGCTAAAAGCACCTACAGGGAAGGGTACTGGGGAGTCACAAGATTTAAATGATTTTAAAGATTTCTTAGCTTTCTGTTCAGTAACTCATACAGACGGGTAACATACACGAGTTTAATTACTGAATAGGGCCACTGAGTTTGCCCAAACTTAGAAAAGTGTACGACCCACATCCCAGTCTCCATACGTAGAGCACTCTCCCGAGAGGGTTCTGCTCTTTTGTAATACACGCTTGCTGCAAAGAGAAAGGGAATAAACTTTTTTTTTTTCTTATTTAGCTATTGAGCAACAACAGGAAAAGAAGCAGGGGCTTCCACTGCGGCAAAAGATAAACTCTCTAATGGTGAGATTGGTGAGTAATGGAGCAGTCTGCCTGGGGAGCCGGAGTGTCTGCCCCAGAGGGCTTTTTGTTAGCAGGACACAACACAGCCGCCTGCCAGGGATGACATACATATAGCTTATCCTGCCTTGGACCAGGGGATCGACTAACTGACCTTCTCGGATCCCTTCCAGACCTGCTCTCTGTGATTTCCCATGCTAAGACACTTCTGTAGATGCAAAGTATACTCTAAAATAACATATTTACTTTATGTTCTAGGAGCATAACCCTTAACTCTTATATTTTTCCCAAAACTAATTCCATTTCATTAAGTGTAATGACAGCTTAATGCACATTTCCTCATCCTGTGTATACAGTATTCTCATTCACCTCTAACTGCAGTACTGGGACGCAGTCACCCTTAGCTTTCCTTTTAATCTGCAGTTCAAAGCTCTGTCAGAGTCCAGGGTAAGGACCCTGCCCAAATCTGTCAAAACAGTAAACATGAACGACAGAGCTGATCATCTAATGGAGATGTTTGTTGTTAGTTGAAGTTGGAAATGAAAGCCAAACTGAGACGTAAGAAAAAGCTGTGGCATGGCCAAATGGGAGGAAGAGATCCACAAGATGTTTTCTGTGATGCCTGCACGATGCTCTGCCATGTGCCAGTGAGGACAAATGACCCTGTTTTTCTCATCCACAACTGTGTAGGACTGAACCTGGTGATGCAGCAGATCTTCAGTCGCCTGTCCCAAATGCACAGCAAGACAGGCAAAGGCAGCCCATTTCAAGCTATCAATTTCTAATATTGCCAAAGATATCTTGAAAGCAAGAGCAAATTCTGTATTAATACATAGTGCTATAGGCAACACCTCCAGTGCATTACCTATCTCTGCATCTTACTGTCTTCAAAGAGGGCTGGGGGGGGTTATGGTAATTATCAGTTTCTTTTGATGGTTTAATAATCCTGTCTCAGCTTTACTTACACTTTCTAACACTTCACTCATGTTAGATGTTTAATATGCCCTCTTTCATGCTATGCAGTTCACTCTCAGAACATCTCATGCAAACAAAACCAGCAAGAATTAGATTTTTCATGCTATTCAGGTGGTGTTTTGTAAACAGGATATCCTGTGTGCCATTGAAATGGTTCTAGTGTGTTGACAAATGAATTGACAACACTGCAATAGTGTGTTTTCTGCTCAAAATCTCTTGTCACTGCCATGCACATAAATTATCTTTGTACATTTGACACAACCAAGTAATCCAACCTTCACCATAAGCCAGTCCCAACTGTTTCCTTTTAAAGCACGCGGATGATCTGCGAGTTATTTCTAGAAGAACAATGCTAAGAATATTAGGTTGACTAACCATGACCCATTAACAGCTGCTGTAGATAGCCACAATATTTACATTAAAATGAAATTAGGTGTATGTGCATGTGAGTATGTATGCTTAGAATTTAGGAAGGTCTTTTATCATAATTTTCTTCTTGAAAATACAGAAAAGGGAGCAGAGTTGCACTGGTTGGTTTGTAATGACTCATAGCACTACCTGAGTTATTAACTCCAGTCGGTGCTGAAATACACTAGGGCTTTGCCTTTTCCCCCATAATCTAATCTGATTGGAACGAGACCTTTTCATTATGGACCAAACATTTTCTGATCCTTGAAATACAGGGGAGCTGCTAAGGTTGGGGACAATCTTCCCTTACCACCTTTCTCCCTGCAGGCCAAACAAAATTAGAGCCAGGGCATGTTTAGTAGTGCTTTTTATTGCTCCTTCTCCTGCTTCGGTTTGTATCAGATCCTTAGCTCCTGTCCTCAAAGGCTCGTAACTCTTGATGTCAAGTGGGAGAATATTTCATATGCATAACCAGCCAAAGAGAGCATGTCATTTAAGGTCAGCTGGCACCTGCAGTAGAGCTACAGTGAGATGACAGTCTGCATTTATACTTGGAAATAAAA
This sequence comes from Chloroceryle amazona, assembly GCA_027560015.1. Lineage (NCBI taxonomy): Eukaryota > Metazoa > Chordata > Aves > Coraciiformes > Cerylidae > Chloroceryle > Chloroceryle amazona. The sequence continues at coordinate 33,188 of JANHFX010023076.1, read as the reverse complement.
TAGAACAGGGTCAGTTTTCTGGGAAGGGCCATGGCATGGTTTATAACCATATGGAGATACTATCTTCTCTGCAGAGCAGGTTTCCTCAGTTACACTGACCAGTGCACAGAAACCCTGATCTATGCCAGCCCTGACGCCCAGGAGCTGTGTGAGGAAGACTAGTTGCCCTGGACTGAAACCATGCCAGGAAGCATGCTAACCACTAAATTATTATTATTATTATTATTTTAGTTGAATTCAACAACATGCTATCATTATCTGACAATTCTTGAGCTAATTTCTTTGCCCTGTGTCATTAACTTGAGAAGCTGGTACATTAGTTTCTGCATAAGACACAAATGCCAGAAGGGACACAATCTTGGTTTCGGAGCATGCAAAGAAGAGTCTCTGTCCCTCAATGACAGTAACAGCAGCAACCCCGCTACTGCCATTTTCCCTCATGGGAAGTGTTCCCTATGGATCCTTATCAACACCATGCTAATATGGACACCTAAGGGACAGAACCAAGCTGAACAGGATTTACAGGTGTACAAGAATTTCAAACTGACAGCATTAAAAAAAAACCACCAGCACACAAACTTTTACAGTCTGCAGGACCTGGTATGAGCTCTGTCTCTCCATTTCCTTGTGCTTGTACAAACAGAAAGGAAGACGCAGGCATGCTTCTAGGACCCATGAAATTACAGCCAGGCAATTTACTTAAAAGTTGCTGTGAATTACTCTCTGATATTTTCTGAACTGGACATTATCCAGAGTGTGTGGCACCTGAATTTCAACAGATACTTTCTGCTTTCTTTTAGGGTATTTTGATAAAATGAGATATTGCTGAGGATTTTTAATACTATAAGGGTTAGCAAAGCCATTAATAAAGATTTGCAATTGATTTACTAATTTAAAATAAGAAATCCAGATGTTTCATTAACAGATGAATTAATGGTTTTATATTATCTACTTTGTGCATCTACTTAACAGACAAAGGCTTTGATTCCCCATTGCACCCACATGGGGAACCTGAGGTGTGGGTCTTATAAAAGGCAAGTTGCTTCCCTCTGAAGTACTGACCTGTGAGTATTTTAAAATGTAATGTCACATAAGGGCTTTGCTACATAGCACAATCATTCCCTCTCTTGTCCCCACTGCGCCCCACCCAGAGTTTTACCCAAAGCTGCCCTCGTCCCTTTGAGGCAGGGCTGGCAGAGCAGCGGGCCTCCAGAGTGGCAGGGATGCCACCAGCTGATGCACAACAGTATGGAGTTTGCTGGCCCCGGGGGACTTCTTCAGGGTCGTCATCAGTCAGTGATGTCCCTCTGAAATGCTTCAGAGTTTTCTCTCTGTGTTCATACATTTTAGTGTAAGTAAAAAATAATAATAATCTGTGCAATCTGCATTGTGCTGCTGGTTCTGATCTTACAGTCTTTTCTGATGAGAAATGGCAGCTGAAATTTGCCAAGAGTTGAATAATAGCATTTGTTATTATTTATGTGCTGCTAGTAAGGTTGAGATTTCCTGCACTTCAATGTTTAGGAAAAAAAGCCTGAACTACATTCCCCCCTCATTTAATCACTTCGGCTCTCTGAGATGTTTTTCCCTTTCAACTCTTATCAAACTTTTTGACAGAAACTAAAATATTTGGGTTAAAAAAAATAATTTAAGCAATGGAATAATTTTTGCTATTTTGATCTGAGACTTGTACTGTACTCACCAGTTTTGAAATGAAGGTTCTTAGCTTCCAAAGCATACATATTCAACGCAACATGTGGCAGTGCAGTTGCACTCTTCTTATTAGCATTAATGAAATGGTCACACCAGCTCCCTTATCTTCAAGCTGAATACCTTATGCTTTTTTGTGCTTCCATGCTTTTATTTCATTTTCTCGCAGTCACAATGCGTGTTATAAACACCAGCAGAGCTTTGGGAATTGGCTGATTTACCTGCCCAGTTCTGAAAGAGCAGAGATTCCTTGTTGGGTTTGCGTGGGGAAAATCTAGTCAGGAACAGAAGGGACAGTAAAAAATCCCATGTCCCTGATATATGGGACGGTTATTTGTCCCTTATGCTCTTTCAGAAAAAAAAAACAAACAACAGTCTAAATCACCTTGAAAAGATTAAGGGTGACAAAAAGCAGTTGTTCCTTTTATGATGAGCCAGCCTCAACATAAAAAAATTATGACAGAAGTGAGCCTTGGGAGCAGAAAAGCACCAGGATACAGATATTACGCTTGATGGCAGATGTAAGCTACGGTGAACTCTAGGACAGAGGGATTTGTTTTGCCTGTGTCACTTACTCGCTATATTACTTTGCAATCGTTCTGATATTTCAAAGATAGTTTGAGTCTTGATTATATTTAGGCTCTGAGTTTCTTTTTTTATTAAAAAAGAAAATGCAATAACAAGCCAAGGGAGCAGCTAGCACCAACCCCTGCGTGCTGAAATAACAGAACTCTTGGTAGTGCTCAGTTGTGCAGTATGAGACTGAAATTAAGAAATAACAAACAGAACTCTTTAAATGTTTACTTGTACAGCACAGCTGTCTACTGCAACATGGTGTTTGATCAAACCCCCAAATGTTCATTTTGACTGTTTCTGGTGGGAAATTAGTAGACTTAGTCAAACTCAAGCCACAGCATTAAGCAGTGTTTAGTATTGATTTGTCTCTACAGTTCCATCTGAAATCTAAAATTCCACACCGTAGCTGGGAATTTGAAGTTAGTGTCATTACAGCAGGCATTACCACAATTAAGCATTTGGACATAACTAAAGACAAGAAAGTATTTTATCATAAACATTTTGATGCTTCCAAATAAAAATTCCCTGGGAAAATCATCTTCTGTGAGAAATTTAAAGTTTGATTATTTAGGATGAAAATACTACAGAATGTCACAATTTCCCACAGGGTAAACACTGGATTTCCAGCCAGCTCAGCAGCTACTCAGTGTCCTCTAGAGTGCAAGTGCCTTGGAGCCCTCACCCTCCAGTAAGAAGTCTCACGAGCAGCAAGCAGCACGCTCATTAGGTACCGCAGCTCCAGCACCAGTCTAACTACACATGTTAACAGAAGAGGAGACTGTACACCTCAGCAACAGGAGGGCTTGCTTCAAAATACATATACAGAGTCAAAACTGTTTAAGTTATGAAAAGGAGGATTAAAGATAGTAGAAAAAAGCAGGAAGCATTTTTTTCACACACCTCATTGAAGAGCTAAACCGCTTATGCTACACACAGCTCTGTAAACAAGATAAAATCCTGTCCTGGGTATTTACAGCCAATTCGTCTTTGAACTCGTCTGACATTTACCAAAGCATAAAATCTTTTCCCTTATTTCAGTTCAATATCTGTATTGATTCTGTATTATAGGCAATTCATCCTTTTTATACCGCTGCTCAACTTGCAAACGGGTTAAAGACTGCTCCAATTCAGAAAATACCATCTCAACTTGGGAAGAAACAAACAGAAGATTGATTTGAAGTCATAATCAACTTTTGACTCCCACTTCCACCTCCAGATCCTAAGGACAATCTTCCACTTTCTTAGCTTTTGGTTCTCTTTCTGATTTTCAAGTGAAGGAAATAAAACATTGTCTGGTCTCATTTCTTTAAATACTATCTGCATCTCCAAGCTAAGAAATAGATTTTCACACTTTTCTGATTTCTAAGATGAGCTGGTAACCTCAGACTCTAGTTCTGTTTACATGTCTATATGGTGCATTTAGCAAAAGGTAGCAGTGGTTTCCTGGTGAGAGCATCTTCTAGGAAAAACCAGCATGTTTTGTTTGTTATTAGACTTCACACTACTGCTACTGTGTTTTGAGGTACCTTGAGCTGTGCACAGATGATCTTTAAGCAGTATAGTTAAATGTACAAAGCAGTGATTTCTTGGCAAACGCACACAGAAGCTGGCTAGGATTTCACAAGCTGCTAGGCTAGGCATTAGTGTGTTATCCACCCCAATAAGATACTCAGAGGCTTTGCTGGTGAGGAAAGCATCAGTCAGGAGGGGAAGAGGTGGCCTCTGCAGCTCTCTGGCAGAGCAGTGCTGACTGCTACTAAGATGCCACTGCCCACCAGTTCCAATTCCAACACAGTGATGGTGCTGACAGCAGGAAAAATCCTCATCACCCTCTTCTTCCCTTTAGGATTTTACACCCTGTCAGGCCAGTATTTTTCTTCTTGAATTACTGAGCTCCTCACGATCCATGTTTCAGAAATTGTTATTTTTGTTTGTTACAGAGGAGGTTATATTAGGAGAATCACTAACACAGTACAAATCTAAATATACCTGTCTTCATCTCTGCCTCTAGAAACAGTAAAAGGTGACTGCTACTGATGCAGACAAGGCACTACACAAACTTCTGAACTGCATTTTTTGTCATATCAACCAAGATCCTCTCTGAGACCTGTGTTATGATATATCAATGTCAAATCAGGCTCCACAGCCATTAGTTAACTCATAAGCTATAAAATTATATGTTTTGATTAAAAAGTGATAGCCATCATCATTTTGCTAATGGCAGTGTTCTAATTTCATTCCTGCAATAGAATAATGATGAGCAATTTACTGCTTTTGAATACACAGGGCGATAGCATGGGCATATATTTATTGTACTCATTATCATCTAGGAAACCTAATCAACTCCTCCTATATGAGCAAAGTACAAAAGTTCATAATGCCATTATTAAACAACACGGAAACAAACGGGTATGATGGATGTAGGGCATAAAGATACCCTTACCTGACCACATCTGGCCTCATGCCCAGAAAGCCAAGTGAGTGGTACCAAGGTGTCACTGTGATCAAAACTTGTCATGCTAAGGAAATATCTCCTTCCTCTTATCACAGATTCTTCATACCGATCACCTGCCTTCTTTTATTGCTGAACCTGCAGTGCCCTGTGTACCTGTCACGCCAAGAAGCAGCAAGATGCTCAGCCACCTCCAGTAAACCCTCTGCTGGTTTTGTCTGATTGCCTGTTGACATCTCGTGGATAAAGAAGCCTTTCCTGTTACTGAGAGGAACTAGTCAAACACAAAACGAAGAGAACGAACAAGTGCTAAAAGAGCTGCTTTGGGAAAAATAACACTTGGGCTTTCTGTAGTGGGTGGTTCATAAAAGGCACATTTGGGGCTTCTCTGGACAAAAAAGATGCTAGGAAAATGTGGACAGATTTTCACCTCCCATACTATGTATCCACTGCCCTGAAACACAGCTAAGCTCTTCCATTCCCCCCCAGGAAAACAGCATTAATTTAGAAAGTATGATCAGGGGACCAGAGATGCAGCCTGGGAGAGGTATCATATCAAACTGATGGAGAAAATGCATCACTGAGTATAAGGCTAGAGCAATGTAAGGAACCTTATGTTTCCTGCTCTGGTATCTTCTATAATATGATCCTAAAAAAATAACCAGATTATATTGACATTAAATCTAACAGCTTGTGTATGCAAATCTTCCTTCATAAGTACAAATGAGGCGAGGTGTTCACCTGCTTATCCTTTTCTGCAGCTCAGATTTTGTTTGTAAGATTTATTGTCCACTGGCTCTTGAGTGGAAAAAAAATGGGGCATTTGAATAGTACTTGAATTTTGAGAAAGTGTAGAGAAATTGCTTTCAGGTCCTGAACTTGTGTAACCCACTAGATACCAGGAAAGGCAAAAATAACTCAGTATTAGTGTCGAGTCTTAGCCTTTGACATCGAGAAGGCTCCTCTGGTAAGTCTACATCCTTAAGCACTGTCCTGGAATAAGATGCCTCGTTGAGCTGGCAGTGTTTTGCATCATGTCTCCAGATCAGCCAATACTTTTGTAGCTCTAACCATGTGCAATATTTATGGTTTTGCCAAGAATTCAGAATGTTTCTTTTATATGAAAAAACATCACACACACACACAGAGTTTTTAGTGAAATGAAGGTAGAAAGGAAATTATAATCTTCTCAGTCAAAAACCAAGGGGTGAATTCTAGGCAGTGCCATTTACCCCTTGATTTGTTTACATAGAGACTAAAGGATGTCATCTACCCTATTCCATTCCTGCACCAGTTCAATTTAAACTGAGGGACTGTAAAAATATGCTTATCATTAGAGATTTTGGAAACAATCTGATCTGGAAAAATCTTCCAACAGTTTTACTCCAGTGACACACTGTTGATTCCATTAAGTTACCTCTGATTTTCCCTTAACACAAAGTATAGGATAATTGATGTCTTCTATTAGATGAGATGTTTTATTTTTAATGAAGAGAGGCTTGTCGCTGCTCGAGGATTACAACCAGATTTATCCCCTCTGCTATTCCACTGAACTCAGCAGACGAAATAGGATAGAGTATGACCATCTTCTATCTTTGTAAAGCTGATTTTATGTTTTAAAAGTGAAGCTAATAGCAGTCCTATTGAACTGCTTTTATTTTACTGAATTATATTTTTCCTCTGTATTTTGTACATTGCTTGTCTTCTCAAATTGTGCATTTTGGCGTTAGATGTATTTATTTATGCGCTGGGCTTGTGCCTGGGTGTTTTGGTAGAGTCTGCAGCATGTGGAGGACCTCATGCTGGAGCAGGGGCCTGATCCCAAAGGAGGCTGTGACTCTGAGGGAGGCACACACAGCAATCCATCACTAGGGTGCATCGTGGAAGGGATCCATGCTAGTTAGGGAAGTTCAGGGAGGATTATCTCCTGTGGGAGGGGAGGTCTGTGAGGAGTTTTCCCCCTGAAGAGGAAGGAGTGGCAGAAACAAGATGGAACAAACTGGGACTAACAACAAGCCCATTCCTTGCCTGGGAAGAAGGGAGGGGTGGGGAAGGTGTATTTCGGATTGGATTGTATTTATCACTGTTCTACTCTGATTCAGCTGGAGATTTTGGGATGGTTTTGTTCAAATTGACTTTGTCTCCCCAAGTCAAGTTGGTCTTGTGCCCATGATCATAATTGGTGAGTGAGCCCTCCCTGTCCTTTGCCTGGACTCTCAAGCGTTTTGTTGCACTTTCTCCTCTCCATCCCACCGGAGGCGGGTAGGAGCGAGCGAGCATCGTGGTTTGTTGCCAGCTGGAGGGGCTCAATCCACAGCAGTTATATGACAGGTATCCCAAAGCATCCCTCTATGGAGCATCCTGTAAACTGCTCCAGCATTGAGAAAAGCTACTAACTCAAACATGGAACGGGGCCACAGACAGCTCTAGAAAATGGGGGGAAATTAGCGTTCAAATGCCTCTGCTTATGTGCATCCAGACTGTTGTGTTTGTTCCCATTCATCTCAGTCTCCTGAGATGCCACAAGCAGTCACACACACACGACAACTAGGAGGAACCACCAACAGCATTTTCCTCATCATCGAAACAGACTTTAGAGCTGGTTTTTCAAGTAAGAGTAATGGACCTAATGCACGACCATGGTACTCACTATGTTTTGGTTTCTAATTTTCACAAGGTCTGGGATATACTTCACATGAAATAAAAAACGAGGGGAAAAAAACAACCAACCAACAAAGCCCACAGAACCAGAACCATGGAATAGTTGAGGGATGCTGTATTCTTTTCAGGGTAGCATGGCTTTTATCTGTTAAGAATATCGGTCTGATAACACCAGACTTGACTATTCACAGGCCATCTGTTTAAATGGGAGGAAAGAGAGCTCAGCATCAATGGAACATACTGCCAGGCCACCAAAACTTTTGAACCTCATCACAAGACTGCGGGAGAAAAAGAACAGTGTACAAACATGCCTGTGAGGTTTAAATTACCATAGTGTAACCACAGTGCATGTAGCTACATATTTGTATGATTGCTTTGGTACCGTATCTATAAATCCCCACAAAGCCATTTGTGCAGGGGCAAAGGCCAGAATTTTGTACTGTGTTACAGAAACATTGTGTTATATTGCCATAGAAGTTTCAGGTTTGTTCTCAGTTTTGCTTTTTTCCCTTAAATTAAGTTTAGATTGAAAACTACAGTATTGTCTAGCAGTGAGAAATGTTAACAGCACCCGAGTTACTGCTTGGCTATAACAGCGTAATCAAGAGCAGGCTTTATTCATGGGGTATAATTTACATGTTTCAATTAACAGTCAAAATGCTAAACTTCAGCTATGACTCTGGCAAAATCTCACCTTCTTAAATCATTAAATGATGAGGACTTTCTTCAAAATCAGCATGAAGCACAGGAAAACTTGATTTCCTCAAAAAGTCTGTGCGTTGACTCTTCTGATTCTTTGCATGGTCATTATTATGATAGCAAAAGCTTCCCTCTCTCACTGATATGCCTGTGGAAAAAAAGGACATATAATCAAAAATCCACCATTTGACAGCTTTTTTTGTTGGAGGAAAGAAAAAGCTCATTGTGCCTAAATTTAAAATATTGATCAGTTTGATGTAAGCCTATGACTTACCTGTAATCACCGTGTCCCTGAATTTTCTCCCTATTTCAGAGTGAAAGGAGATCAGGTGCTGATACCCATTTCCTCAGACACCTCCATCAAGCAAGAACTGTGTCTAATGTCCTCATCTCTACCAGACTCCATAGCTTTCAATAGCTTCCTGCAGAGCTCCAAGGCCTATATATCTCTGCTAGTTAAGCCCATGAAAATTGGAGAAACCATCCCTGTTACCAGATTATAACACAGAAAATCTCTGTATTTCCCATTAAAGTTGTCAACAGAGCAAGATGAAGAAACATAAATGAACTATCAGGAGGCTATGATGGGATTTTCTTCCCAAAAGAAAACCATGTGTGACAATATGAGCATTTTTGTTGAGCTCAGGAGAGCTCTTCCAAAGTGATTTTTTTCCACTTGGTTCACATGGAAAACCAGTCTTGAACTGCATGAACTCAATTTCTTTAGATAAAGCTAAGTCAGAAGAGCTGCTCTACAAGTAAACCTAAAATGTCCTGCTAATTATTGGTATTCAGTCTATGGAATGAGACTAGAAGCATTCCAAAATACAAAAAAGTGTGCTGTGTTATCCTATTAGATTATTTATTTATTGTTTGATTGATTGATCTTAGTAGCAGAGGTGGAGAGGAATCTCCATCCTTAGATATACCTAAACCAACCAGACAAGTTACTCAGCAGACTGATCTACAGGGACCTCCTTTGAGCAGGATACTGGACTAAGAAACATCCAGAGGTGCTGCCAAATCTAAAAAACCTCATTGTTCTTTACTTGGCCCTATAGATTAGGTGCTGTTGGTCTGTTCTGTTTGCCAGCACAGACATAGCCAACGTAGTCTTCTGGCAGAAGCTAAATGAATGGTCTGGTAGAGCAAAAATTTTAGATATAGCAAATTATCGAGGTGTAGTAGAGGTCATAACTAATAAAAGAGGAGTTTGAGATGGGATGACAGGAGAATGTCAAAAAATAGTAAGGAAGAGCAGCATGTTCCAGTAAACTATTTATAAAATTAAGATCCAAATTTTTCTGGACTTATCCCAAAATGGAATGAATCAAATTTTTCTTTTTTTCACCTTAACAGATCAGTTTGAGAACACAGTTTTTATCTGACATGATTATGGATTCAAAATCTACCTTCAGAGCTGTGAATAGCACCTTTTTTAGTGAAATTTTGAAACGCATATTTTTAGTCACAACAATAGTCACCCTATTTGAAGCTGTCGTGTTGGGTGAAGTCCCCCAGCAGGCCAAGAGCCTGTGAGCACGATGCCTCCTGTAGCTGAGCAGGCTTTGTCAGTAGGCTCCCCTTGATTGGGATGCCTGTAGTAGACACCGACCACAAGGTTCCCCTTGTGGCCTCTGTCTCAAATTCCTACCCCTAAGCTTTTGACTTGCTGGTGGCTGCTCTTTAGGGTCATCTCTTGACGCTCTATCCATTTCTTAACATAGAGGGCAACACCTCCACCCCTCCTTCCTCTTCTGTGCCTTCTGAACAGCTTGTAGCCATCAATAGCCACCACCCAGTCACAGGATTCATGTCCCCAGGTTTCAGTAATGGCCACTGTATCATAGCCTTCTGGCAACAGAGTAGCTTCCTGTTTGCTGCCCATATGTTGGTGTAGAGGCACTTCAGCTGGGCAGTCTGCTCTGTCGCCTTTTGAGGTGACACCCCTTCATTCCCTTAAGGTGTTTCCCTGCTGGCTCCTACTACCTCAGGAGCCCCTGTCTCATCTCCATGAGACTTTGTGCTGCTGTGTCCCCAGCATGCCTCAGGGCAACAGGCTGGAGACCCTTACTAGCTCCCCATCCCACTGCCCCTGGTGTGTCATCCCACAGCTTGTCACAGACAAGCCTGATATTATTATCCCCCTCCACCTTCACATTAAGCTGTCGATCAGCCACAAAATCTCTCGAGCAAAGATCCTCTTCAAGAAAGGTGTCTCCCATTTGATGGCAGCAACCCTGGTGGTGTTAGGCCATCCCACTGTCACAAAAACACAAAATTGTTGCAGTGACACCATCCGCAGAGCCATGTATTAATAGACAGGATTCATCTGTTCATTCCAGTGTTGCTGCCTGTGATGGAGAAGATGACCTGTGCCACACATTCTCCCACCACCTGTTCCAAGGCCCAAAAGTCTCTTTTAATCTCTCTTGGACTATCAGTTAGAGCTTCCTCACCAACATGGAAGATCAGTGACAGGTAATAGGCTGAGGATCACACCAAGCTAGGGAGTTTCCCAGGGACATCCTTAACCTGGGCTCCAGAGAGACAGCAGACTTCCCCGAGGACGGTCTACCCAGCATACTGGGCCCTCTGTTCCCCTCAGAACTGAGTCACCTACAATTATAACCCTCTTCTTCCTTGTGGGGGTGTTTCTGACACAGGTGGTAGCCCTTTCTGACAGTGGACTTACCTCTGGTGTAGGTTGCTCGTTATCCATTTGCTGGTCTTTCTCAACCAGAGCCTCCTATCTGTTTTTCAGTGGTACTTGCGAGGCCGCAGTGGGCAAGGAAGGAGTTTGTCCGCTGCCTTGACCATGAACTTGCCTCCATTCACTCCCCTCACCCAGACTCCTGCCTCCGGTCTGACAGAGGCAGGGTCCCCCTGACCCTGGGTACTTTGTGACAGGCGCTGCCGTTTCGCTCCCGAGGAGGACAGGGCCTGGCTCCACCAGTCGGCTTCCTCCTCCGCCTCCCAGCTGCTCCTCAACCTCTCAGCTTCCTCTCGCACCTCCACCCCCGGCAGCGGAGACCGTCCACCGTCGGGCAGCGCCCGCACAGTTCCCGCCACTGCCCGGAGGGCTGGGACACCCCCTGCGGCCCGGGACACCCCCTGCGGCCCTTCAGGCGGACGGCTGCGCGTTTCCGTGACCGGGCGCGCTCCCGAGGCGGGAGGGGGGGGGGTGTGACGGCGCCGCCGCCGCTCGCCCTTCTCTGCACGCGCTCCTCCTGCGAGCAGGCCGCTGATTGGCTCTTCGCTCTCGGAGCGTCGCTTCCGCTTCCGCCGCTTTTCAATCTCCCGCCTCGGCGGCCTCTCGGCCTGGCCCGCGGAACCGACGGCCCCGGGCGCGTCTCTGGGCCCTGCTTGGGGCTGCCCCTGCTCCGGGAACCCCTTGCCCTCCCCCGCCTGTCGCGGCCACAGAGCTCACCTCACCTCGCCGCTGCCTCCCTCTGCGCGCTCCTCCTGCCGTGCGACTGCCAGGAGCCTCCTGCAGAGACCTCTGGCCTGTGAATGTAGCAGGCAGAGGAGAAAGGAGGCTCGGTCACACGAAGAGTACTTTAAAAATACATCCTCTACATTTGCAACGTCCAAATGTTGCATTTTGGTTTAACGCGTATTGGAAGAAAGTTTGAAACAAATATAATTGTAGCCTGGGGCAAGGACAGCGGCGGAGGGCAAGGGTTTGCCTCACCTCAGGCAGTGCAAAGTTAGCAAAGGAGTAACAAACAAAACAACTGACTTTTCCTGTCTCTTACCAGCTTTATCCAACAGCCAGAAAACACATTTTCACACACAAGGGCACAAAATGCTTCTCTGTAATACTTGGATATTAATTGCTATGAACAGGGCAATTCTATAAAGTAGCAGCATTTGAAAAATATTTGCTGACTGCTTTTTCACTCTTAATACAAATATTACCTGAGCAATTTTTACTTCAACACTTACTTACTGTAACTTCTGTTTTCATCCTGACTTTGTGAAGCACCAGAAGTTCAATAACCACGCCAACCTTTTTCCCCATACCCATCAAAAATTCCTAAAAACACGCCAGAGGCAACTGCTTTTTAACTTCCATCCAGCTTCTCATTACCATTCCCCTTCTTGTCTCCTCCTTCACTCAAATGCTTGGATCAGAGATTTGCTCCAAGGCTTATTTCATAGGTAGCAGGCACTTGTTCATTTTAGACAGTCACTCGCAATGAATACAGGGAAAGCTTTATACTCTTTTACTCAAATAATCGTCCAAGTATTATGAAATTAAGTGTCACATAAAGTATTTCCTGCTGGGCATGTAATGAACTTGAGAATAGCAATTGTTTTCAGTCCTGTCTGCAATTTCTGCTGCCCATCTCTTGGACGATGTGCTGGTCGAGGAGCGCACAGTCATCTAGTGAAAAGGTGAAGAAGCGCTAGGTCTGAATGAGGCCAAACCCAAGAATTTTTGACAACTGGAGCTTCTTGGGCCTGTAGCAAGATCAATGCCTCAGTGAAATCAACATCCCTGTCAGTTCTACTTTCAGTAGTTCTTCCAAGTTCTTCAGCCTGTGAGGACATCCCAGCTTTCACAGTTTCTTGCCTGTGACAGACCCTCCTGGCTCGGTTGTCAGAGCTTCGGTTTAGCCTCATCACACATCATCTCAAACAGCAAATTTAGACTGGTTTAACCTTCGCGGTGCATCTATCGCCCTCTCAGCGTCTGCAATCTCTAGTTGTCTCAGCCAGTATTTGCATTTGCATCAGGCAGCAGAATGAAGGAAATAAGAGTTGTAACATTTACCACTGCATAGGATCTACAGTGACACCAAATGCTACCTTAACAGCACCAAACACATGTAAAATGCCACTGAATATTCTTGCTCTGCTGTTACAGGATATTGTTATGCTAGCAGTGACCTTTCATGGATTAGTATCAAATTAGCTTAGTGTTCTGGGAGCTGAATCACCATCGAGATTTGGGATCTAACAGCAAAATGATGGAAGTCAAATAATCCTGAGCTGCTGTCCTGGATTAACTGCAAGAAGCCAAATGTGCTTCCCGTTTTCATCCAAGAAAATATTGCAGCTAAGACTGGCAGTTCCACTTGCCACAGCTATACCCAGGGAACAAGCCAGTTCAGTGGGTTTTGTTATTACCAAAGTGGATATTGACATACCCCTTGGCCTGGTTTTGCAGGCTGAGATCTGCCCTAAGGCTTCCGTCATCAAAGTGCCAGTGATCCGTGCCAGGTTCTCACTGCCCGAGCCAAAACCCATGTCTGAACAGCAAGTCCTTACCCTGTCCTCAGCAGGGCACACAGACCTGGGTTACACCCTTCTTTGGGGCTTGACTTTCTTGGCAACTGCAGAACAATAACAAAAAAAGACAAAGCTAAAGATTCCCAGCTGTCCTAGAGATTGTCCTTAAGGTCTCTTCTTTCCCCCCGCTGCAATCTTCACTTTGCTAGAGAGCTATTAAATGTTATATTCTCCCTCGCAAGGCAATTGGCAAATAATATTTGAAACAATTCACTTGAATAGAAGCCAAACTACCGGAGAAAAGATTTGTAAACAACACACCTGCTGATATATGAAAAACAAGAGCAAAAGAAGTGGAATAACTGGTCTGTACTTTGTGTTGTTTATAACCAAACAGGTTATCAAGTGAGATTTTGGGAGCATCTAAAAGAAGAGGTATAGATACTATTTTATTTTCACATCTTGCTCCACAAATCTACAGGCTTCCCCATGCTCTGGTCAAATGAACCTGGCAACCGAGCCTGTTTTTTAACATGATAGTAGAATACCTCAAAGCATTCACCCCACCAGAAGTCAAAATAGGCAAGTCCTCCTCCCGTCGCTTTGAAGTCTACACTGTATTTTATTTTCTTCTTTTCTGTAAATATTGAAAAGATTGTACATTCTTTTCTGGTACCACCTTCTCAGGACAGAAACGATGGTCCTTACGTCTTCCATTATGAAGCTTCCTCCCAAAGATGGTGAATTCCAGCCTAATGAGAAAGGGAAAATACACCAGCTCTAAGCGTGCCAGAAGTGCCAGCAATCTTAACTACTGCATGTGCCCTGCTGCTCCATCGTTAGCTGCAAAATGTACCCTGGCCTTGCACAACTGGTTTTTAGATTCAATCAAAACATGGAAACTTTGTTTATACTTTCTTCTTGCAGAAGAAATTAATGACCATACTACACAATACATCCAGTCAACTGACCGGTTGGGGAAAATCTTTCAAAGAAGTGACCACGTGCTACTGAGAATTTCTTCCAACCTGCCACTGGGGCCTGCCACGCCACCAAATCTTGCAACTATGGTCCTAAAAATGTGACTCTGCTGCAGAGCGGGTCAGACACTGATCAGAGCAGGGATGTTGAAGCTTTATTAGCAAAAATCCTCTTTCCAGCACCTACCGCACATCCTTCAGCTTCATGGTAAACAACCCTGATGGCAAGTGTAAATTCATTGCTAGTTTCATTTTGTGTTCCTTGTAGCTCAGGTACAAAGGTGATCAAGAACTACAGTGAATAATCTTGTCTTTACGGTATCATTACTATTGTTTCTTTCAGTCCTACAGTTCTATACCTTATATTTCTCCTTGTCAAGATACTTCCAAAGGTCTAGAGCCAGCCAAAAGAGAAAAGACATAAAGTATGAAGAAAATTATAGGCTGTTTTAATCTGGTCTCTCTGATGCCTTAAATACAAGCCCTACAGAATTGACATTGCTGTGTGATATCATAGAATCATCCCTTATTCACACTGATTTTTGTTGTTTATTTGCAGTGAGTTTCAGAAGTTTGTATTGCGTGTGCTTGGACAAAGGTATCAAGCTGCATGTACACCCAAACGTTACTAGAGTCACTGCTGGAAGACCCTGTAGCTGGCAGGTTTGGCAGGCACTTACTGAAATTTCTCTCAACCCACCTAAATAGACTTCATTAACCTAGATGACATAATACATAAGATTTTATCTTTTTTAAATCCATTCCATTATTATTTTAACCCATTTCTAATTCCACCTTATCCCACCTCAAACAGCTGATGTGTTTCTGATGCAAACTCTGACGAGAGGTACTTGTCCCACTATGCTCTGCTACCACTTCCCCGGCTGCACGTCTGCTCCTCAGCAGCAAGGCCAGGCAGGACACCACGTCTCCCAGAGAACAACCCCATCCTGCAGATGATGACAGGTCTCTGTGCATCGCCGTGGGAGGAGAGAAGGGGAGCGCAAGGCAATGTGGAGAAAGGGGGTTGCTCTTCTTTCAAGCCTGCACAAGAAATAACTCCCTATCTCAAAATGACACCCAAGGGAGGGGATAAAATGAGGTGAGACTCTCTCAGCAACCTCACCGTGCAGCACCAGTAGAACGTGTGAAGCAGGGTGTAGGATTTCCCAAGGCTGAACCAGGGCAGACCTGTTAGAGCTGATCTGGCAGCCTCCCATCCACAGGGGTGGAATATGGTCACTGCTTGCTGGAGAAGCTTGGAAAGAAAGAGACACGTGGTGGATAGTCTTGTGCATGCCCAGAGGCTGGCAGGATGCACAACTGGAAATGAGGTTGCTTACATTGCTTTCTAGCCTTTAAATATTTCTTGCCTAGAGCTTAATTGGTCCTTTTTCATCCCTGATTTCCATTTTTCCCGTTTCTCTGGTCTTGACCCTTTGTTTGCTAAGTTTCAATTCTTTTTTTGACATTGAAAAAAAAACCCCAAAACTGTGTAATCTTTCACAGATTTTCTTTTCAGGTAAATTCTTTTCAACATTTCTCATCTTCCTTCCAGTCACAGTAGAAAAGACCTCAGCCTTTGCTTTTTCAATGATATTTTTCTTAAAACACACCATTCAGTAATGTAGAAATGCATTTCAAACTTTAAAGGACAAGAAAACAAATATATGGCTCTGAAATTCTCCATCACTGCTTGAATTTTAATGTTTCATGATCTGCAATATCACTCATGGTGTTTTTCAACGTTATGTGTAATGAAGGTGACCTTTTCACTTCTCAGGAAAAACCCTAAATAATTAATTATCTGTCTGGTACTAGCGTCAATAAACATAGTCATCATTCCTTGAGCTTTCTGACAGCAGTGGGGAAAAAAGCAACACGTTTACATCTCCTGAGCTTCATTTGCTGAAACTGGCCTTCTTTGGATTTACAATGCTCTCTTGTGGCCAGATCAGGCATAGACAATCCAATAGTATTGTGCTACCCTAAGTCTATTTTCTCCACTACGGTCATTCTCAAATAGCCGCAAAATGCTACAGACAAAATCTACCAAAACAGATGTTTTAGAAACATGTGTGCTCGTTTGTTTGTTTGTTTTTTGTTTGTTTGTTTTTTTATCACTAGGTAAATTCTCCATTAAGCAAAACCACCCTCCATATACTTAACTAGTTGAAAACTGCATGGGGGGGGTGGAAATGTTTGTTCCTGTCACTGACAGAATAATTTAATGTAACCATTTTCTTTAATCAATATTATTTTTTTTAACATGGATTTTTAAAGTCTATCATTCATAGGGTTTCAGCTATATCATCATCTCCTGAGAACAGCAGGCTCAATGTTAAAAAATCAAAGGCACCTACAATTGCAGAAAATGCTTAACCCTGCCAGTGTGTGCTCAGCTCAGATCCACCTCCACGCTCCTCTGTTTCAAATGAGCACTGAGCAAGGTTTCCAGACCCACATTTCCTCGAGCTGTAAGGTGGGATATGGATGTGCATGTGAGGCACCCATGGCAGGGCTGTAGGCAGGCCCATACCACAAAGTCATAGACTGGTGACGCTCGTGTCCTCTGGAAAGGGCACAGCAGGGTTGGGGTCCATCCTGCAGCAGAGCTTGCCCTCATCCTCTTCAGTCCCACCCAGCCCTTCACAGTGCTCCCCTTTCTCCCAGTCTACCGAGTGGGAGCTGCCCAGTTAACCACCTAGTTAATCTCAGATGCAGAGAAAGGTGGGTAAAGAATCTGCCAATAAGCTCAAGAACACACCAAAATCAAATAGCTGGTGGGAAATACCTTCTCTGCTCCTCTGCACTGGGGGAGTAGATTCAGGAAGAAAATGTCTAGGTCTGCAGGAGGGTTTCTCAAGGTTTCTCTTCTTTCTAATTAAACATTCACTGTAAAGTACCCCACATTTGCATAATATTAGCAAGGATGCCTCAAGGTCTCACAGTCTTCCAAATTCATTGATTCACAGGCATTCATGGGAGACACAAAATACCGGTGGTGATTTTTCAATGATTCTTTCGATCAGCAAAAATATTTAACTACAAAGGCATAACTTATAAACAGTCTCTCAGTTAGGTTAGAATATATTTGTATTTACCAGATTCAACCTCATCCATAAGAAGTTAGAAAAGTCTAAGGAACGAATAAAGGAAATCCAGAATCAAGAGGCAGAAAAAAAATTGGACTTAAAATCCAGTTATTAATTAGTATCACTTGCTGATTTGGGCATCTTGCTTTACAAAAAGTGTCCCCTTCTCGGCCCTTTGGCTAAGATCAAGAGTAGTATCTGTTCTTTAGGCTTTATATGTAACCATATGTAAAAAAGGATGAAAGATGCTTTTCAACTGCAAAATTCTCTTCATTTTATTTTGGCATATTACATTTTTAATTTGCATGACTATGTGTTTGGTTCTGTCATTTCTGTGACCATTCACACACTACTTTTTTTGGAACAGAGCAGTGAATGAATTCAGGGTCTGATGGATTTTTAAGAGAAGCCTTGCAAAACCCTTTGATTTAATTGTATAAGCATGTCAAAATGTCAATACTACATCAGTCAAGCTACAGAAAAGACTATACTGCTAATATTTAAACTCAAGTCTTTTACTACAGTGTTGTGTGGCATCGGTCAGCAGCTGCTGCTGTCACCTGCTGAAACAGCTGTGAGCTTTCATGCAGTGAATCATCTTTTTTGCCAGTAGCTTTGCAGAGGGCCTCTTTACATTTCTTTTTGATCTACTTGGCTTGAAAAATGCAACCACATTTCTGCACTTGTTGCAGTTCCTCTTGGTTTTATTCTTTGGTGTTCCTTTAGCTCATTGTTAAAACTGAAATTGGTGGCATAGCTTTCAAAGAGCACTTTATGAAAGGCAGGAACATCTCGACACTGGTATCAGTATGAAATAGCTGTAAGAGGCTCATTAGCATTTCAAACAAGAAAATTTCAGTAATATTCTGTTCAGTTCTCTGGGATAGAAGACAAAGAAAGTCTCGGGTTTGTTGAAAAACAAGGCAACCAGAAGGAAATACATTAAACTGCAATGCAAGAAATCCTGAAGAAACAAAGCCCAAGGGCCAGCACAGTCTTTTGAGTCGAGCGAGCACACTGCTACGCTAACAGTGTACACCTCTGATGCCACTACACAAAACCTGAAGACATCATAGAAAAAAATTCCTAAAATACTACAAAATTCACAAAATATTCTTATGAAGATGGAAGGAAACTCTTAGACTCCACAATATGTACTTTAATCCAATCTAATTGACCCTTTGATAACGCCCCTTCTAGAGCTGCTGGCAGCAACCATGAGTGGGAGCAGACAGCAAGTGCCACTCTGCTTGCTCTATTACCAATGAAATTGGAGCCTCGAAAAGAAATTGCATCCACGCTCAAAGGCACATACGGGCAAGGCCCCTGGCTGCGAGTCCTACATCCTTCTCTCCTATGAAATAACAGAATCACTCTTAAGACAGAAAAAGCATTTGAGAGTTATATTGCATTTCTCTGTCTTATCCAGATATATAGCGATAGACCTCACCAAGGGTCAGCAGCAAACCTAAATTTCAGCGTATCACAATGGAAGCTTTGAAAAAAGTTTGGAAGAGTAGAAAATAATGGTTGAACAAAGATACTGAGCTTTAAATTATATCCTGGCAACTTCACGTATAAGGAGCAATAGTTATGCTGCACTATACTGTAGATACAATATACCTATATACATTATACAACTTATTTTCCTCCAGAACTTTGGAAAAAGTTGCAGTGATAATTGGAAAAAGTATGCAGTGCATACATTCTATCTTTTATCCGTTCGGTTTTGTATTAGCAGATGAGATAACTGTTCTCAAACCAGAAAGTCAGACAGGTGGATAGTGAGCAAATACAAGTTTTAGTCATCTCTCTACATTGTAAACAACAGCAAAACTTTATGAGTGAATTTGACAGATTATGGATTTTAATCATATAGATATTATTGAGTAGCTTAGTAAGCTTTAGCTCTTCATCATTCTTTACAGCAGAACATTTGTCTTTGGTTTTATATGTAAATAAGTGACAGGTCTATGTGATTGATAAGTCTCGTTTGAAAGCAGCTTAAAATGTAAAGAATTGATCTCACTGTTTCTTGAACAGCAACAGTATAAGGAATTCAAGGTGGCCAATGTTACAGTTACAGTAAATACTGCACTCTCTCCTAAAAACTACACATTTATTTTGAAAGTCTTCAGGGCTCTGCTCTAGTATGCAAGGCTTTCAAACAGAAAGTTACTTTTCTATAGTGAATACATGGAAAGTATGACAATGTGAATGAAAAAAAAGCAAAACACATCACTTCTGTATATGGATGGTAATGGATGAAGGATTTTATGAGTCATTAGTCTCTTTGGACATATAAAACCATACTAAAGATTAAGTGATTTTCCAAAGTTTAAGCAGACGTCATTGGGTAGCAGAATCACAGGATAATCATATGCTGGCGGATACAGTGAGTATCTCATTTTCAGAGCACTAACTGCAAGATTACAACTTTAACAAGAAAAAGATCAGTTGCAATACTGTGCTTTTTGTTTCATGGTCATCCACGGTCTAGATTTTCAAAGGTTAACGTTACACAAATGCGTGAGAACGGGTCTCTAGTGTTTAACTGCAGAGAGCGAGGTGATGTACGTGAGTCTATGCAAACAGAGCATACTGAATAGCTGTTCTTTTGACAATAGGGTGGAGCCATTCCCCTCACCAACGTCTGTTAGCTTCCTTAAGAAAAGGCCAGCCCTTCAGAAGGAAGCTAAGCACAGGGCTTAGAGATGCTGTGTCCTCCTGGAATTCCATTTCTTTTCTCTTGGTCTCCATCTTTTCCATGCACATTAATACAAAGCTGTAGGTGTTATGTCCTGATCTCCCTTAAATCTTTTTCTCTTAGTGAATAATGTTGCGTGACAAGATTAAAGCAAGGATTTCTGAGGCATTTTGTCCTTTTGACATATATGAAGATATACTTTCTCAGTATTGAATCACATGATAAGTAATGTATGATATGATACATGCGCTTTATACCAATTTATGTGAATTCCTCGGGACGCTCTGAGACATAATAATAGATAAGGAATGAGAAACCACACAACACAAATATTTTTAAGGCAGATTTGAAAGGTAACTGATCCAAAATGATTCAATAAGAAATGATGAAGTGAATTACCTAACTGTAAAGGAAGCAAAAGAAGGTGCTTCTCCCTTCTGGTCTCCCTCCCTGCTCTCCACGCGCACTCTTCTTGGCTTTAGGCTGTCTTGCCAATAGTGCTCCCAGTGTGTCCATCACAGATTAGAAGTGACAAGAAGGAGTGTACTTTGGCAGGGCTAGATGTGGCTGGAAGTATTTTCTTTCTCTTCTTCAGCAAAGTATTGGCTTTCAGGGGGAATCTTAACCTGAGAATCATGACCCGTAGGTTGAGAGAGCCTTCTTAATTCAAAGTGTGTCTTTGGGTGCTCAGAGAGAACAGAAAGGAACACCTCGAAGAGCTATCCATCACAACATGCCGGGTGTTTAGCACAGAGGGGGTGGTTGCTGGCTTTTGCTCTGTTTATTATTCTTGGTGATCCATTCTGTAGACCTTTAGTTTAACTTTCAAGATGCTCTGCAAATGGACTGTAAGTTATTTTCTGAGATGGATGTAATTTGGTTCAGTGCTGCCTATCAAGACCATGTTTTCATACCTTGGCTACAAAAGAGTGTTTATTGAGCAAGTCTCTATAATCTTTTCATCTGTACTCAGCTGTGCTTCCATAAAAGTGAGATCTGTGAAGTTTTGAATGTAGTGACTTCTTTATTCCTGGCTTTCTGTGCTTCTATAACACTAGACAGAGAAACTATAATTTTATGACAAGGTTTTAAAGATGTAGCCTGATTCCTCTCAAAGTATTTTAACTAAGCCTATTTCAGCCCATGCTGAAATTGCCAATACTCAATTCTTTAGCAAAGTACTGATTATAGCCCCGGTATTTGCATTTAGAGGGGACTTAGGGACCATAAATTTGCATCTGACCCTGTAAGTACTGATTATATGACTCACCCACGTTAGTTCATTTCTGGAAACCATACAATCCTTCATTGCGAAGAGGATGACAGGCTGTTTTCTGTCTTTCATTGCCATGATTCTGTCTTTAATAATCCTAAAGCTAGTTCTCATCTATATGCAGCTAACAAATGAACCTAAATCAAAGTCATGTTTCAGAGCAGGACTGCTGATGAGCTCTGAGGGAAGTAGCATCCAGACAAGAATGTTGAACTTAACTCTTTATATATTCGCTGTACTGACCTGAGACTAGAATCTCCGTAGATGACTAATTAATTTTCAAACCCAGCATTAACCAAACAGACAGATTCTCCTTTCTTTTTAAAAATAATATTTTAAGTAATCAAAGGGAGTATATCACTGTGTCAGCCAGAACAGGGCACTGGCTGAGGTGAATTGATAAAGGAAATGCACTTGCTGCTCAAGGCATGGAGAAAGACCATGACCTAAGCTTCAGATTATAAAAGGCAATGACTTATCATATGTCATTCACCAGGAAAGTCTCTTTGATAATACAATGATAGTAGATTATGTCATTCATTACACTCTGTGGTTTTTTATGGGTTTGCTTTGGGCTTCAAAAATGGAATAAGCAAAGCAGCCCTCATACATTATGAAAAGCTGAATGGAAATACGTAAAGGCCTTAAATAAGTAAGTCCTGGTTGTTTCTCTCTAACAAGGCACTTGGGTGAGGGTAAATGCGTTTTCTCTTGATTTTTGACTGTCTTGTCAACCTTTACATGAAGAAGCAGCAGATGTGGTGATTCTTTAGCTCTTACTGGCCAGTGCCAACACCTTCCACATCACACCCTGAGATTGGGATTTTTGTGGAGCATGGAATAAACCAGCAGAAATTAAACACATTCAATGTCTCGTTACAAGAGAGATGGGAAGAAAGAGTATGCAATACCAGAAGATGGGATGCGTTCATCAGATGTAACAGGAACACAGCAGGAAGGGTTTGCATTAGGACAGGTTATAACTCCAGCCCAGGGAGGGGTACAGTATTGCTACAGGGGGTGGCTCTAACAGAGAAGCTGGGAAGATTCAATGGTGTAGGCCACAGAGCCACTCAGTCAATCCCTGAGAAGTTCATGTGCTAACAACATTGTTAAGATTTTCCTCTCCTGCTTAACATGCCTTTTAAGTCAGTTCAATGAACTGGGACAGCTCTTTTCTCTGAGGAGTGGCCTAGTTTACCTCCAATCCAGCAGTTCCCAGGTACAGACTATAACTGCAAGCCTTACAAACTGTCCTCACAGCCGCTTTCTCAGGAGGAGGGGACAAATCCTGTTCTCTCTTCTGCTCCTCACAAATGAGTATCAGATGACAAATTCTACAAGGACAACAGAAGACACTTTCCTCAGTTGGTTTTTCCTTACCCCCTCCACACACACCCCCAAATGGTTTTTTGCAGAGGGAAGATGGGATAGAGGCAGCAAGAGGTAATAAGACACTGAGTGACAGTATTTTTTAGCTGAATCATGCCCTTAAACATTCAGCCTACACATTAATCATTGAGTGACATCAAGGATTCTCTTCAAAATTGGATCTGACTAGTGCACTTAATTTACCTACTGCACCAAACAGCTGTTCAGCTTCTGTTGAATTTGAAAGCAAATGTAATTAGTGCGTGTTCACTGCTGCTTCTTCATTACGTTGCCAGCCCATATCTTTGGAACAGTTAATTACTGCGGAGACAATGGCTTGACTTACCTGATATACTACATGATTATTCATCATTGATTCATTTTTTCTTCTTCTCTGCTAATTCTGTTAACATCCCTGACAGTACTTAACAGTGAATCCCCTTGATCTTTTGCATTATTATGTCGTCTCAAATATTACTCAAACTCCAGGTAGCTTAGTTCTCTAGAATTTAACAAGGCATGAGGTATAACTTCAGTTGACACTGCATGTAACTGGAGAGATAAGTTGATCATGTGTTTCACAGCAAAATGTGCTATGGAATCACTGCCCATCTCAGCTGTCTTTGTACTTGGGGACTTTCCCCTTGCTCACAGACCAAAGGCCTGCTAATGGAATCGCCTTCTTTTGGTGATGGCTTGAAAAGAGTACTGAGAAAAGCAATGATTACTCCAGAGTCTTGCTCTCAATAGACCTGCTCCACTCGTACATTGGGTTTTTTTTGATAGCTTTGAGTGTGGTTCTTCATCTCCCCTGTGCCTCAGTACTCCATCACTAACATTCTGGTAGCTGACTTCCCAGCCCTGCCTACCAGATGTCACAGGCTCCTCTCAGATACAGCCCCTGTTCTCAAAAGGAATCTCTATCTGGATGAAATGTGTGGACTCTACATTTATCAGTGACCTCCAGGCTGGTGAAGGACAAATTGCACAGTACATCTGCCAGGCCTGGATACTTCTGCAGTGCACGTGCAGATCAGCTGTGCTGTGCTGGCACCATAATGCCCCGTACTTCTCAGAAATGCCAGATTTAGTCATTTACTGCACATGTTTGTCATTATTGCCAGGCATATGCAAAATAGCCCTAAGCTGTCCTGCTGCACCCTTCCCCCATCACACTGCAGATGTACCTGGCTGCTCTGGCAAAGCAAGGTCACTTGAGTTGTTAAGACAGGTTTTAGTACTTTACACAGTGCCGCACATCTATTTGCCATCTCTTTCATATGTGAAAACTTGAAACTGTTCCTGGAAGAAAAGAAATGTAAAGAACCAAGGAAATCCACACACAAAAAAAATAGTGTACAACAGTTTAGGATAGAGAAGCTATAGAAAATTCATATCAAAGGCACTAGAATAAAAAGGAATTTTTGAAGAAGTGTGATGTTCAGGGAGAATCTAAAGGAACCGAAACACTGCTCTAAAGAATTCTGGAAGCAAATAGTCCTGTCAGCTACCACAACACTATGCTGGCACATAAAGGTCAGTAAAGTAGAACTGAGAGCACTTTTCTGCCATCTGAAAGAGACTTCACATTTTTCAAAGGCTTTGCGTGATATAAGAGATCAATACCTGACATTTATTTGCTTTGCTTATTCTTTCTTCTCACAGGTATGCTTCTTTCTTTTTATCTGACTCTCCTACATGAAACTTTCTTGGCATTATGCATTTCAAAAAGAATTCCCAACAAAAAGGCTGCGTGAGCAACTGGGCAGTCCACAAACAATAAACTGTAAAGTAATATCTGATCTGTACATCAAACCCATGCGGTAGCCGAGAACTTCATAGAATGGCAGACATTTGCTTTTACATACTATCCCGTTCTGAACTTCAGGAGGCTTTAAAGCTGTTTCAGTATTAGCTCATTTTATTTTAAAACTGCCTTAGACCTCAAGGTTCATCATAAGGAAAGAGGGATACAGTAAAAAAAAATCACTGCATGGAATGTAGGTAATTTAGCAGTCACTGCTAATAGGGGCACTGATCATGTTAAACTTCTGGCAACATTTCCTTTCACCTCCTCAAGGAGCAGCCTCTGCAGCCTGCTCAAGTCACTTAAAAAAGCTTTAATTTCACGTCAAAGCCATCTATTCTGTGTGGGGATAAAGAAACTGGGCATTAGGCAGTTTCAAAACAGGTAAGCAGTATCTAGCAGCCAGTATAGCCAGTGGTAACACCCGCAGAAATATTGACTCATTTATTAAGAGTAATTAATGAGGAAACAGAACTGCAATAAAGGGGAAGCAAGTGAAAAGCAATCTTCTTAAAGACCCCAGAGTCCTCTCTTTTCTATATTCTGTGTTTGTCAATGCTCTAAACTGGGCTTTGCAATGCACATTTTCTCTCTCGATCTTTAAAATTTCAGCAAAGCATTTCATAGTTATTTTAACTCATGAATTATGCAATAATACATGACAGGAGCAATTCAGTCATATCTCTGCTTCACCAGGAGGCAGAGAATCAAAAAGCCTCAGCTCCAGCTTTTTTTGTCCAGCACAGAATCTCTCAAAATGGTACCTCAGAGATTTACGCTGCAAAATGATAAGGATAAGGGCACAAAAGGTACAGGAGCAGAATGGCTGGACTGGGGAGGAAGGACAAGTGCATAGTAATGTGTCACCACCTTTTGTTCCGGGGGTGGAAAATGGTGCAGACTTGAAGGAATTTCAGGGTGCATGTCCCATCTACATCTGCCTCCTCCTCCTCCCTCTCTTCCCTTGTCATTGGCCTCTTCCAGCTCTGAATTTTCTTCCACACTTAATCCACTCAAAGGCACTACTAATCTCCTCATTAATATTGCCTATGCTTTAAAGCAGTAGTCCTAAGACCTTCTTAGAAGATAGGGAAATGCCTTAAGCCCCATTTTAGAAATGAGAAACAGCAGCTGAAACACAAGCAGTAGTGATCTGCTGCAGAAATGGGACTTGTTTCTCAGGGTGAAGAAACATGAAACATGTTTCTCAGGATGAAATGAGTCAAGCCTTAACCATACAGTCACCTTTCATCTTGAAATCTGGCTGCTTGGACTGCTGCTCTATCATGCAGTATGTAAGATAATCTTTAGAGCTTTAAGGATGTGACTTTTCTGAGGCTCAAACATCTTTCCACTTGCAATATAAGTTGCCATATATGTAGTGTCCCCACAAAATTTTTGTTTTCTTTACTGAAATCAGACCAGCCACAAATGCTTCTTAGTCGTGATTTTGCAAGAGGCCACTTTCTCTTGCAAGTCTTCATTACTTCCACTTCAAAAGACGTCAGCTGGTCATACTGGTTACTCATTCTTCCTGGTGATGCTTATAATATGGAACTCAGCATTTTAATCTTATCACTTGCCTCTGTCACGTCTGCCATGAGGAGCAGTGAGGTATTTGGGATCAAGTTTGGGATCAAGTTGTTTCCCAGATGTCATGAATATCTAAATCTTCTTGAAGTCATTTACTAAGTACCTAGAGCTTTTGCAATAGCCATGTGGATAAGAGGACAGGAGGATAGCAATGGATGAAAGGCTAGGAACAAATGGGTACAAAATAAACACAGAGAGATGCTTCATAATGAGATGGGAAGTTGATAGGAAGTTTTAAAGAGTGGGGATAGCAGTGGAAAAACCTGTGACCTGAATTTTAGAGATTTTTAGAAATTCGCTGACTGATTTAGAAGCTTTGAAATGACACATAATAAAAAATCAGCATAATCTGAGTAAAATACATCAACTTTTTTATCTTTTCCTTCTGCTGGACAGATACATATCCGGGCATAATACACAGTACAATGCATGCAACTTGTTAGGATGAAAAGAGCTGTTATAAAGAAGGGTGTAGATGAGGCACTAGAGAGATTTGTTCTGTTTTAATAACAGCATTCAACATCTTGGCAAATATTTCCTCCAAGGAAGAATCAGGATTCCTGATCTCAGGAATATGAGCTATGCCTGGATTTGCAGGTGAAACAGAATCCAGGCACAGGATTACAAATGCCTGCACTGCTTCCTTTTCAGTGTTTCCATAGCATGGCTTTGGACTGTAAGCATCAGCATCCTCCCAGCTAAGACCAAAGTGTCATTCAGCATTTTAGAAAGCTGTTTCTAATGGGCAGTTTAGCTGTAAATACCATGGTTTAGGGGAAAAAGAAAAAAAAAAATCACTTTATCCATGAAGACATGAGTCAGGGAGTCTCTAACCTCTTCCTTGTAGTAACATACCCATCAATATCTACACATATACAATTTACCTGTGGTGATGCAGTCTTCCTGGTGTTTTTGTCCAGCAGATCACCCATAAACTCTGGTGGCAGTGGGCACACAGGCTGTTAACACAGAAATTAAAAAATGTAACCCACAACCAACACTTCAGTTTCATTTGAAATGTACTGTAGTTGATGAAAAGGTGGTGCCATTACTGGAGAACCACGACTTTGGGTGAAACACGATGTTTGACTGTCCCCAGCCTGAAAGGAAGAGACAATAGTCACTCTGTGCCCTCTCTAGCAGCCTAACAGAGACATACTGTAAGGAGCTCGACTCCTTCAGCACATGCTATAGTCAGCTGAAGGCTCTCACGAGAGGTAGTAAGAAACTCCAAGTGTGGGCATCCCTCAGGCCTCGTGGAGCTGCTGAGGAAGGAACTGGGGAAAGCAGAAAGCCCAGACACCCTCGCACTCACGGAAACCAGAGCTGGCAGCTGTGCCTTTTCAGTTTTGCAGCCTTTAGCAGTTTTACAGTGGTGAAAAGCCCTCAAGAATGTTTTGGATGTTTGGGAAACTTCCCATCAGGGAACAGAGCCCTGCTGCAGGAGTCACTGTGTGGTAATCCTGAAGATATACTGCTTGATTTGTCTGGGACTAAAAAGGTCTCTGGTTGCAATGTCAAAAATAGGTTCTGGCATGCTGAATCACCCAGCCCAGGACAATCTGCACTACGCCTTTTGCCAGGTACCACTGAAGAAAAAAGGCACCAGACATCAGCCTGCCCTCAAAGCTATTCCAGCAATAACAGATAAAGACAAAACAGGACTTTCAGCCATCGGGCCTACAGCTGGCACCAGTTATTGTCCAAGGCGATAGCAGAAGATAGTGCAGGATGTCTTTATCAAGCTTAACAGAGCCAGAAGCAGAGTACCAGCCTGGGTGCAAAGGAGCTCAGGAGAGAGATCTTCACTCTCAGAAATCCCTGGTGTTCTGGAAACTTCCAAACAGACCTCAAGAAATGGAAAGACCAAGTTCTTGAAGTCAATGCAAGAAATTATAAGAACAGCTAAGTACAACAGTATGCAAGTAACACATAATGTTAAATAAGAGAATGAGGAATAGGAGCACAGGTAGTGAACCAGCCTTGCAGCACTATCATTTTGAGCAGTAGGGTTGCAGATGGTCCTCAGGTGAAAGAGAAGAGTAACACTGAAGCTCTCACCTTCTGTTGCCACAGCAAAATGATGAAATTCTACTGAAACAGATAAACTCTATGGAGTGATATCATCTGTTCATTTTGGAGCACAAAGACAAGCATCCCAGGTGTTAGCAGTACAACTACAGCACACACCACTCAGATATCAACAGCTGGATAGAGGCAGAAAAGAATTCACAACTTTGAATCCTTTGACCAAATAAATATTCAACTGATAAATAAATAAAAAGAGACACTAATTTAAGATAACTGCCCCAGAAACTTACACTTTATGGCAGATATACCACATATATTCCTGGGTACTGAGTTCAGCAACACAACAGAAGATCTCTGCTGCCCTCAGCCTGGAACAACACCCTGCCCCACACTCTTATTGCCGACCACAGAGCCCCTGACACAGCTGTGGCTACTCCAGGGCTGACCAAGGTGTGAAAAATAAATGCCACAGGCTCTGGGTGTTTCCTGCACCTGCCATAACTGAAGGGAAGGGAGCAATAAACTGGGCAAGAAACAACTCTCTGTGCTTTCAAAGGGAGAAATCAGAAAAAGTGTAATGTAGCTGGTTATGTAGGTGTGTAGGACAAGTGGCCCAGAAGAGGAGGTGTCATATAGATATATAAACCTCATCCAAAAGGTACAAAGTTATTGACATCAACCAGCTCAATCTAACATCAAAGAGTGCTGGGGTTTACACTGGCAGTTGGTGCCTCGAGGACACTGTCAAAAAACAAGGCGGTGGTGAACCTGAAGGTCCGTTTGGCAAGGTAGGGCATACTCAAGAGCGGACCATGGGCTTCTGCAGAGAGAACAAACACTTCAAACATTGCGTGAAGTACTTGGTATGAGAACATCAGCAGTAAAACCCAGAGAAAACATAGGTGGTCAAATCCAAGTGCTCTGGTCCACCAGATAAAGGGACAAGCAGATGGTTTTTAAAATGTATGAAACTACATTTTGTTATATTTAAAAAAATTTATGAATGGTGAAAAACTGTGAAGCTACAGCTGGCTGTGGATAAAGGTCATGTCAATATAAATGATGATTTAACACTAAAAGTATAAACTGTGTAATTATCTTTCAGAACACCCTGTAAATATATACTACAACAACTGCTGCAAAGGAAAAGATACAGCAGCTTATGCAGAGTTTGGAGACGGGAATGTAGGCTCTTGGAGAGAACGGCACCACAAGACAATTAAAAGTACATTTAAGGGCTAAGGTTTGAAAATTTCAGTCTTAATCTCTTCATGTTTCAGATACTAATGTATAAAAGAGGGATAATACACTCTCTTTCCCATAAATATTTGTAATGTGACTGAACTGTCAGTGTTTGAAATACAGTCACAGGTCTGTGTTAGAATACGTACAAACAGAAGTATGTACAGATACATATATACATTGTAAATGCATAGAGACTTACAATACACAGGACCAAAAAAGTGTCTCTGTTGTATCCGCACACGCATGCATTCTCCAGAACAAGAGATCTCAGATGATGCCTTCACATCTCACTGGGCTGTAGGCAACAAACAACAAGGACCAGAAAACCAGCCGGGGTCAGAGATCTCAGCCACGTTACACAGGGAGGGAGGTGATGGAGCCGTTGGTAGGATGCTCCCAAATCGTCCCTGCTCGTGGTGCATCCCGGAGGTCTCCAGCATCCCCAGTTCCAAGGCTGGCCACACGGTGGGGCGGCTGGTCCGGGCCTTGCTGCGGAGAGCAGGTCCCCTCCCCAGCCCAGCAGATGGCTCCTTCCAACCGCAGAACGGCTCCTGCAAGGGCTCCCCTCGCTCCCTGCATCCCAGGGGCAGCATTTGCAACTCTTTTGTTCCTCTTAGGAAAAATGCCATCCTGGGAGAGCAGGAAAACGATGCAGAAGGCATTGCTTTCCCCGGTGCAATTAGCTTTAGCTGGGATGGAACACACTTCTGCTTGATGAGTACTTGTCACGGTACTGCACACATAAACAGTTCTATTTATTGGACTCGAATCCCATCTCAGTTCTGCTTGAGTAAATCTGAAATGGCTCAGCTGTAGCCAATGGAGATACTACAGATGGGAATGACAGGGGAATTTGGCCCTTTGTTAACATATCTTCATGTAGAAACAATGTAGGAAAATTGAACTATGACCAGGTTCTTTCATTATGGGCTAAATTGACTCTAAATTGAACCCTCTTAAGTCAGTGAAGTTACACAGGTGTGAAGGAGAGAGCAGGAAGAAGCCAGCCTTGTTTGAGCTACTCGGTCTAAAAGGAAACATCTTGCATCATATTAATAAATGCAAGTTTATTTGCAATGAACTTTATTTGTTTATGCATATATCTCAAAATTAGAGATGGGCTTAGACTTCTAAGAGACCCACTTCGAAGTTCTTTGACTTAAAGTTCAGACTGAATCTGGCTTTTGCGGTTCAATCATCATCTCTTTAATAGGCTCAAATTGGAATTACAAACCTGAATTAACCAAAATATGGAGGAACACTTCCGTAATGTTCCCTGAAAGCAAACCTGGTTTATCATCTTTATAAATCTCAGAAGTTTAGATCCTGCTACTGGACTGTACTTGATAACTCTGCCTTAAAGTTTCTGATTTTAGAAAAGCTGTATTGGTGCAAATCCTTCAGAGTTGGAGATTTTTACTTGAACTGGAAGAACTTTTCAAGATGCACAGATTTATTCTGACTCATTGAACCTTAAGTTTACAAGAGTGGAGCTCGATATGATTTCATAATGGTCCTTCTTTAAATTTGCTGCCATTTCTGCTGATAGTTCGGGTCAGCATTTGGAAGGATGAGCAGCGATGAGGAGGTTTATGAATTGCAAGAGCTACACTGTATGTGGAGTTACTTGCACTTTTAGCCCTTCCAAGATGCAGTCAACACCTGCATCAATAAACCTCCTGAGCTGTTTTTGGTATGCTCTGCTGGGCTCGGTGCCTCCTGGGGTTCCTCTGAACCTCGTTGGGCTGCCTTCCGTGGGCTCCATGGCAGGTCCAGGCAAAATGTGCTTGACAGTGCTGCCTGAGAAGTATCTTGTGCTCTGGGAATGATGGTCCAGTATAACTCATTTAATATTCTGAAATCATTTTTCTTGATTCTGCTGTGGTTTATCCAGGTATTTAACATTTTCTGATCTATGATCTTGCTAGTCATTGATGCTTGGTAAGGATATAAACACTGTTATGATGAGAACTAAGCTGGTGATGGCTTAGCTCAGGTCCTTCTTCCCTTTTTGATAACAAGCATAGTTGTGCTACCCTTCCATTTCCAGAAAGCTGAGTAACAAATGTTGCTGCCCTTCTGAGAAAGCCTGACAAGGAATTTGGTGGAGCTGTTGTAAATGGGCAGACTGAAGTGAGGCTCACAGGTGGTTAGTTAAGCACATGAACAAGTGGCCTGATGTTAAAAATAACGATAACTTTAAAAAGCCAAAGAAACCTCCTAAGCCATTTCTGCTGCATGGTTGCAACTTTGGTCCTAATCATTTAGTTGGAGCAAAGCACATGCCAAGGTTTCAGGCAACAGAGTGGCTCAGATCATTTCCTACCCACTTTGCAGAGCAGCAATTAGCAGCACAGTGGCATTAACAAGACAGCTTGACACGAGCTTTCAAAGTAAAAATGTAAAGAATCCCTAAAAGACCAACTACTTGTAAAATGTGAGAGGGAGGCTCTAGGCCTGACTTTTCAGAGCTGGCCGCAAGGCTTCGCCCACAGGCAGCGTGAGCAGCAGAGCTTTCCACCACCCTCCCCAGTCCTGGCACCTCCCTGGCTCCCCCAAGGAGGGGAAACCTCTTGTCTTCTGCACTCGACCTTTGTGTTGCCTTCCTTGCCCTGGGATGGATGCTGCATGTCTCCCAGTGCCCTCTCATCCACATTTGCCGTAAACACCCAGAACACCTGTTTACTCTGACTCACCCACTCCTCACGCAGACTCTCCCTTTTCTTGACAGCAGACCTCACTCAGGTAGTATGTGCTGCTAATATCCTTTCAGGACCATGTAATAACATGCCTTCTATCCAATTCCTAACATCCTTCAATCAGCTCAGCCAGTGGGCTAACTTCTTATGCTCCTGTGATTTATATAAGTGCAATTAATTTAAACTGCATCACTCTGGTGTTATGCTGGTGAAAATGCCCCGAGAGGGAGTACCTCACTGGTGAATCAGACCCTTTGCTTTTAACAAACGCACAAAAGAACAGATCCCGAGCCAGTGAAAATCTGCATGGCTCCATTCATTTCAACACACAAACTTAAACCAGCTCAAGGGCTGAATCACAGCTCATGTAACAGACTATTTAGATACAGACTAATGCCTCACATCCTGAAATGCAATGCTTTCCCAGAGCTGGCAGAGGACGGGGACTTCTCACACGAAGCAGAGCCGAGAGGGGAACGGGACCGCAAATGCAGCCTTTTAAAAATGTTTTGTGGATTTCTTCATTTCTGTGGAGCTGAGGAAAGTAGTGGCTTGTGCCTCTGCAGGCACCGCTCTCCCTTCTGGGAAGAGCTGCGTTTGTTCCTCCAGCCCAGCTGCAAAGCAGGTACCTGGGAAGTCCCTTTCCTTGCCACTTTCCCTTTCCTCCCATAGCCTGGATGTGTTCCCTGCAGCTTGGAAATCCATGTGACACCTTTCACTGACAGACACCAGAGTTAGATGCTGAACAGCTGAATCTTTTTAATCGGGTCTTGAAAATAGCTAACTTTCTTTGCACTTGTTTTGGCATCCCCAAGATTAAGAAGTCACGCAGCTTGACAAATCACTTTACTCTTACAAGTCTTAACAGAACCAGAGGGGTTGGTTTTGGTTGTTTTGCTTTTTTTTTTTTTTTATCATCTATTCCAACACCTGCTGCAAAAAAGGGCTGGGGTGGTCTCAGCAAAACACCCCTCCACGCCGCCTCCCTAGCGGCACACCAGCACGGCATACCAGTATGTGCCCAGGCAGGTGTACTTAATACAGAAGGAGG
>JANHFX010023075.1:0-10960 GCA_027560015.1 Chloroceryle amazona | reverse complement strand
AAAATAATAATAATAATAAAAAATAAATTAAAACTCAATTGACTTGATGAAAATCTGCTCAACCTTTGAGGAGGGCCATTCAATCACACAGGACATACTGCTAAGTGCTTTCATCAATTCTTTGAACTCAGATGTCAATTATCTCACTTTCTCTTGAGTTCTGCAGTACTGAAAGTTTTCCAGTTAAGTAATGTGGTAAACCTTTTCTGCAGTGAAACTTCCCTCTTTTAGGGGTGTTGAAAACCAGTGTCTGTTCTTTGGTATGTGTATGAGTTCTTCTTTTGGCTTCCTTTTGTTTCCATTCCTGCTGGGTACTGTTTTCTACTACTTCTGGCTCCTTGTCAATCTTGGAAATGGCTTTCTTCTGTTATTATTAAACTACTAATGGCATAGCTGTCAAATTATGAAGAAAGATCTTGATTTGTTTTTACTCTTTGAACCTGTCTCATACTGACCTATTTGCCTTGCTGAGTAGTTTACACATGATACAATGGTTATTTACAAAACACGCCCACAAATATTTACATACACTGATTCAGATCTGCACTGCATATCTGGCTCTGTGTTAGCCTGAATCCAAGCCCCTGTGGCCATAACAGACTTGCCAAAGACAGGCACAACTTTCCTGTGGCACTTCAGCAACATGAGATACAGGAATTAAAATATTTGAAGTAAAGCCCTCTAAGCAGCAGAGGCATCTCCTCCTCCTTCCCAGAGATAACTAAGAAATTGCCATGAAAAATGTCCAATCCCAAGGCAGGAAGCATTTAAAAAGAATGATTTGCAGGCAGATGGCTACAGTGCAGGTAGCATGAGGGCAGACAGTAAATACCAAATAATCCAACTTACTCCCAGAAGAAAGAAGACAAAAAAAAAAACCAAACCAACCCACAACCAAAAACCAAAAACACCAAAAACCAGACTGGACTGAAAAACGTTTGTCAGTTCTTGGGGCAGTGCAGAGTTTCCTCACAGTGGAATGGCTGACCTAAAGGGTCCAGACTCTTCTCACTGCCTTAAGTAAACAGAAATAACACTGCTGATATTTTTATTATATATGTGTTTTATAATTATATTTATCACAAAATGAACTCTTCTATAGTAGCATGGGCAGTTTTATGAAATCCAAACAACAATTTAGGCTCAAACTTGAATCCGAGTATGCTAACTCAATAGTCCAAGAAAGCAGGTCCATTTGGCTGTCTCACACAGAGCACATTTATGGCTGAAACCAGTAACACCTCATACACCAACTTCTCTTCTGAAGTCTCTCCAGAAAAATGACAGTTATTTCAGTAACTCTGTGCTATTGTTGCATAGGATGATAATTCTTTAATGAACTGCCATTCTGCAGCACTGGCATATGTATTAGGGAAAAGTCCTATCCTACTATGAGTTTGAAACTCCTCTCCAGGAATCCCAAACAAGTATGAAACAGTAAGAATACCTTTCCTGAAACTGCTTTATAGCTTAGGCCTTTGGGGTCTCCAGACATACTTAAAAAAAAAAAAAAAAAAAAAAAAGAAGAGGGTTACGTCTCCTTTCAATCATTACTGTTATTGCTGCCAGGGAGAATAAATGTATGTGGCCCTTTTAGAGAATTACCAAATGTTCGAGATGGGAAGGAACCCCTGAAGGTCACCTTCTCCTTTCCCCTGCCCAAGAAGGCCCACCTAGAGTAGCTTGTGTAGGATCATGTCCAGACTGAATAGTTTCTCTTGTTCTCTCATTGGGCACCACTGGAAAGAGACTGTGTCTGCTGCCTTTGCAACTCAGGTGTTTACACAGATTGATGAGATCTCCCCTGAGTGCAAGAGCCATGTGCGGATAGCTACCTCCACTACACAAACCTCACCAGCATTGAGAACTGTCTACTCTAATGGGAAACAGGTTTTCTCCTTTATTTATTTTTCTCTCATCTTAACTCACAGGAATTTTAAGGGAGTGTTGTGCATAGTACAAGTAATTATATAGATTTTTCTAGCATGAAATACATCATAGAAAATATGAGACCAGAAGAGAAGATTGTCTAAAACTGATATTTTGCATAGTACACATCCTAAATTTAAAAAAATTTTTAGACCTTTTGTTCCCCGCCCCCCCCAATAATAAAGATATCTGATCTTGATTGCCAAAGTTCTGCCAACATCATTAACAAGTTCTTCCAATCATTACTTAACCTTCCAGTTTTTTTTTTTCTCTACAAATGTCAAGATACAATTTACAGCTCTTAGATTTTGAGTCTAATAGATCAAAGAGCCCTCTATTACCAAAATAATTTTCTAGAATCTAATAATTAATATACTCTAATCAATTACTCATTATTCAACCATTTAGAAAAGATAAAGGTCAGAGCTTCCTCAGCGTTTCTGTAGGATATGTGTTTTCCAAGCCCATTATTATGATGACAGCTTTTCTCTGCTGACAGCCTTCTTAAACTGATGCTAAAACTGGACACAATTTTTGAAAACTGTGCTGCAACTGCCAAATACAAAAGAAATATATAAGACATTGGAGATTCCTGATCACGCATTTCAAGATCATAATTTTCCATCTGATCACAGATGGAAAGTTCATTGAGAGGTCACATTCAGCTGAATAGTCAAGTTCTTTTCATGTATCACAGCTTTCTAAAACCAGAGTCACCATCTTTTATTTCTGGGCTACATCCCTTCTACATAATTCTGTAATTTGAAGTCTGAGACATAGAAAACTAGAAAACTAGCTCTATTCAAACTAGATTACTGTTACCTTGTACAGATAACCCTTTATTAATATTAATTTCATGTTTTATTCTAGTTCTGTACTCCAAGTCATAAAAATGGTAATAATTATTCCATAGATAACATATTGTCATGGGTCCTTCCACCTACATGTCAAACCACTGATTTTCAGTTACTTAAACACCATTAGGAGTCTGTATTGAACACTGAGTTCATCCTGAGCACCAGAACAGACAGAAACAGAGTATGGTAGAACATGGATAAAAGCAAATTAACTTGATGAGATGGAAAACTTTTTAATGCCACTCCAAAAGTAATTTTAGATGAATAAATGCAGAATTTTAGTAAGCTAGTGTTAATTATCAAAGCATCTGTACAAAAAAATACTGTAGAGATAAGGAATTATTAAAGCTTCTCATCTTTATGTGGTAAATTGTCATACTTTATACTCGATTGAACAAGTGATGTTTATGAATTCATTTGATTCTTACAGAAGAAGTGATTTTCTAATTAGAACTTTTATTGTGAATAACTGTAAATACCTTTTAATAGTGCAAATCAGATGGAGTGCTTTACAGGACAAGGAAGAAAACAACAGCTAGGTCAAACAGTTTGTTCTCATATGAAGCTTTTTCTGCCATGCATCTTATGCTTGATAGGTGTTCTGTAATATTTATGCTTCTGCTTCCGCTTCTAACTGTTCTAGGACCAGGTTGTAAAGTAACCTTTGCTAGAACCCAGGAAAAAAGTGAAGATGCTGATGCAGTTACTAAGTCTTATTTGTAAGGAGAGTACCTAGGCAAATACTATTAGACATTTAAGTTTTAAGCAGAAATCATGGGAATATTCATGTTGAGACACAAAGATGTCTCAGTCCTGATCAGATATCAAAGCTCTGCTGTATGTTAATTAAAACTGAGTAACACTGTAATGGCATAGCTATTATGTGATTTCTATAATGGCCTTTCTAGCTCCTCTCCTCCCCTTTTTCCCTTATCTGCCTGATCTTTTTCCCTAGTTCTACACATGACACAATACCCTGTCTGAGCTATCTACCACATACATGAAATATTTACTGCTGGTTTATACAACACTTCGAGCTGTC
The DNA here is from genome assembly GCA_027560015.1 of Chloroceryle amazona. NCBI lineage: Eukaryota > Metazoa > Chordata > Aves > Coraciiformes > Cerylidae > Chloroceryle > Chloroceryle amazona. The sequence goes on along the minus strand of JANHFX010023075.1, from coordinate 7,132 downwards.
TGGAATAACAACAACATTAATTATAAGTCATGAATTGGAGAGAGATGTTAGCAAATTCTCCTGCTATTTGCAGAGCAATATTGGTCTAAAGTCTAGCTTGCTCATTTCCTGGCTGGTGGTAATGAAGTATCTGAACCTTGAATGAACCTTAGGCTGAACTCCAAAGGGTCATTTGCGGAAGAACCATCTTCCCTTGTACATTAGAAAATAGTAAGTTGGAATATGTTAAAAATAAATCTTTTGGAACCACATATTCTCAAATTATCTTGAAAACATATAATTTTGTCTGAAGTATTTCAGTGACAGGCACAATAAATACCATTTATATATGGCACCTGTTCCATAAAAGCAGGTTTTTTGTTTACTTGTGGGGAATTGATAGAAATTTTGTGTCTAAACCACAGCTTGAGGAGTCAATGTCATCTTTCTTTTTCTCACAGAACATAAGGCTCACAAAAAAATGGTTTGTTGAGGCAGGGTAAGGCAAACATACATGCTATGAATGGAGCAACCAAAAAGCCAAGAAATATCAAAACTTTTGGACTTCTACTACAGAAGTCATAACTATATTATGGTAAGATGGCTCAATAAATTACAAGAGCAATTAATAGTGTATGACTCTCATGCAACACTATATAATTTCTGTGATATTATTTCAAAAGACAGCTTTGTAAGAAAGAGAAGCTGCTGTAAATGTATTCAGCAAGATACTCTTAAAATATTGCTGGTAAGGCCTTCTACCAGGATTGCACTGAAGGAAGTATTATTTCACCTGTGTCTGAGATTCATGTCTTTAACTATTCTTTGAAATTAAATCTAAAAATCTGAAGATACTCCACAAATAAAGACAGTTTAGAAATTTCAGACTGCCTCAGAACAGAAATCTGAAGGATTTTTGAAATTCTGCCATATAGTACAGACTTTTTAAAAAAAACCAAACCAAAGACAAACCAAACCAAACACCAATACCAAAAAACAACCACAAAAAAACCCAAAACCAACCAACCAAACACAAAAACCCAAACAAACAAAACAAACAATCAAACAAACAAAAAACAACTATGTCACAGCTATCACAAAAGAAACCCCAAATATTTTATTCTGAATACAAGTAAATTTTTTTTTCCTCCAACACAGATCAAATAATGTAATAAACTGTACTCAATTTCAGGAAATATTTTTATTTCAGGTGAAGTGTAAGGAACTTCTCTGATTCATTGTAATCTCATCTTTCCCTATAGATTATCTCTTCACAACATGTCAGAGGAATTTTCTGCTGTCTTCTGCAGCTTCTCCTTCATTTTTATATATGTTAACTCCAGATGATGCGTGGTTATGATTAGCTAGAAATGTTTATATTTAAGCTTCGAAGAAACGACAGCGTCTTCATTTATAGTTGGTTAACATTGCTGATTGCCTCATAAGACCACAGACTATCTTCCTCACAGCCAGCTACAGTAAAACACAGAGTTTGAGTGTTGTCTGTAATGCTGCTTTTCAAAGATTAGTTTCAATCCAGATGTTACCTAAATTATTCAATACATCGATGAGACATTATGGAGAAACAAGTGATTAGGCAGCAAATGTTTTAAGCTTCAAAGGAGGAGATAAAAATATTTTAGATTTCTGGATAACTGAGCATAAGCAGAGCAAATCAAAATGATATGCTCGTGAAAGATGGTCTGAGGAGGAGGACAATGTTATTGAACTGATAGGAAGTCTAACAGTGAGCTGAACCACTCACCATCTGGTTTCTCTTCTGATATTTTAGGTGAATTTGGAGTTTGTTTGTGGTTCTTTCTCAAAGATATTATCCTCAAGTGTATTTGTTTAAATAAATCCTTAGCCAACTAAGGAGATTTGGGAGATACAAGATTCACACATTGTTTCATATATCAGTAATGGCAGACATCAATAAAAAAATCAAACTAGGTAATAAAATAATCTAGCTGTAGGCAAATCAGCAAGATAAGGTGGCTATTTTGGATAAAAATTGAGAAAGAAAATGTATGAAGTAATTGATGACTGTGTTACCCACCTTTTTTATCAAATTTATTTCTGATGCTTTTATTACATTGCAAGGAAATTCAAACTTTATAATGGTAAAATATTTAACAGCTACAAAAAGCTTAATAAAACTTGTCTCTCTACATAAAATGAATAAATATGTCTTCCAGGAAACAGCCAAATTCTTTATGTTTTGTTGTCATGTTGTGCAGCATTATTGCTCCAGATATCTTTTGCCAGTTTGACATAACAATCTATTTCCTCTTCTAGAGAAACAAAAGAATGAGTGTGTGTGTCACTTTTGTGTCCCTTGTGTGAGGGGAGAGGGTAGTAACCATAGCACTTCTTTCCTTTTCTGTTCTCTGGATGTTTTAAAGCGCTATTTTAGAATTGCATTTAGATTTTATTCTTCTCTAGAAAACAAACAAACAAACAAAGCTTAACATCCGGGTATGACACCAACGACTTTACTAGTTTAAGATTTATTCTGAACAGGGAATTCTACAACAGGCTGCATAGAATATATTCCCTTCATGGCTGTCTTTTAATTATTTCTGGATGAACATGGTCACTGAAAGAGACAAGGGCACCTGTTTTAACATTATAGTTCTTTAATGTTTTTTCTCCTTTAATCATGAAATTTTGCATTCAGAATATGAATGAGCTGATATATGCATTAAATTTTGTTGTTGGATAAAACCAATGCAGGTTCTTTCCTTGGGCATGCATATGTGTATATATATATACACATACACACATACAATTTCTATGTGAAACATTAAGATGAAGAAACTGATTATAAGAACACCACCCCCAGTACAGGGTGCTGACATTTCAAAATATCTATCATGACACATGGAGGAAACAATTCAAAGTACTACTTTTAAGATGTTATCTCAATAGAAGTATTCTCGACTAGTAAGTTAGTCCGCCTTCTCTCTTTGATATGAAAGGATGTTACTGAGGTCATAAATTTTTTGCTGAACTGTTCACTTGAAAGTAAAAAAACTTTATCCAAATTCCAAAGAGACTCTGTAAAGGAATTCCCACTAATGTCAGTGAGGAATAAATCTAACTGTGCAACTTTCACATGACGCCCTACAAATGATTCTTTTTCCCCTTAACTTTCATGAGAGAAATAAAATAGAAATAGAGTGACCTGTCAGAGAAAAGTATTGGGCCAGGTTCGTATATCCTGCAATTCCAGAGTTTATAACTGCACTACATTCAGGATGAGCTTGATTCTTAGGAGATTAGATGAAAAGCTGATTGCTATCGAACCAATAAGAAAACCATATTCTTTACATTAGTTTCAAGATGTTAATTTTATGCAACATAAGTGCAACTGTGCTATCACAACCTTGATCTCTGCTTGAGAATTTCCAGTATTTTACAACTCAGAACATATAAATCAGCTTAACTTTAGATTAGCTGTTCTGTCTAATACCAACAGCATGTTTATTTACCCACATCTTTTTAACTTTGGCATGACAGATATATTTAAAAAAGAAAAAGAACGGACAAGAAACCTCACTGTTCACTTGAGAACTTAGAGAAAATAGCAATCAGTGGAAAGATGACCTAAGGTAATGACATTTGGTTGCAAATGTCTTTGTGGATGCAGATAAAGTAGGAATTTGAGCCATTTATCAGAGTTGTGATTGCACTGACAGCCTAAAACTGAGGAATCTCCCCCAGGAGTTTCTTGGGTTACTTCTGTCTCTTCCCAAAATCTGCCTGTGCCTCACACAAAGAAGCAAGTTTTTAAGAAACACCATGCTCTTCCTAGGATTATCACATTCTACATAGAGGATGACTATTTCCTAAAACTTCCACTTTAAGTAACTTTCTACAGATAACTATACCCTGGAGAAGAGTTTAGGTTTTACACTCAGACAGTTCCACTAGGAAACCACTGTCACTCAATAACTTCCTTCTGAGAGCCACTGCACTTTTCATGATTAGACATCTAAGTAGGCAGTGTGTTTACAAAGATCTCAAGGATTCCCAAAACAGTCAGCATACAACCAGTACTAGCAGTAAAAGATGCTTCACAGATTAACAAGTAATGCTTTGTCATCATGAATCAGCACTCAATATTAAAATGAGTCCACAAAAGATAGAGGTTCCCAGTTATATCCCATCTGTAGTTTCATGGTCTCGATGTTGACTTCTAATTCTGGTCAATAGGGTCATGTTCCCTCCATTGGTGTTTGGCTGAATGCTGCAACCACCACATGGGTATGTGAAAAGGAACTGCTGGCTGTGGGGTATTCCTGAAGATGCCACCCAACTATCATGCCAAAGACAGTTAATGGTTTATGATGCATGCAACAAAGAGGTAAAGGGCAGGATATCTTCTGTATGAAATACAGGTTATTTCATAAGACTAGGTATGAGTCAGGTGCCTGACTCTACTCAGCTATCAAGATTTGATCCATTCTGGCCTACTCAGAAGCATACCACCAAGCCCTTAGAAAACTTATAACAGGAAAAGTATAAGTGCCTCAGGGCTCCAGATGCTTCTTGGGCTAGATTTAAGTTAAGAGTAGTTCAGAGGATTTGAAATTTGGCTTTTGGTGCTTCTAGATCTCATGTATTAAGTGTCCAAGGCTTTTTAGTCATATTAAATGATTTTAGTATTGTGTCTAGCTATCTGGTCTCACTGATGAACGCAAGTTGACCTTGAAAGAGATACTTACTGGAATTTTTTCTTCTTTTGCGTGACTGAAAACTTGGAATGCAGCCCTTTACAGTACAGTACACTTGTAGCAGGTTTAGACAGTCTAAAGTTCCTACAGCTGAACTCATGATTTCCCAAAAACAACAAAAAGAGCAAGAACAATATTAAGGAAGGTATTAGCGTTATTTTGACAAAACTGTTTGTTTTAAGACAACCTGCTGGCTATTTACTTTTATTTAAGCAGCCTTGGTTTGGGTTTGCTTTATGTATCATGTGATACATATCTATTTCTTCATCCTCTGAACTCTTGTTCCACTACAGAAACCATGTTCCACTTCCTCTGGGAAGCAGTTTATTAGAATTAGGTATTAACAACGATTTTTTTTAAAATTAAATCCAAAAATTACATTAACATAATCTCTAGTAGTAAAATTACATTAGCATAGTACACAAATGTCCTGTCATTCAATTAACAAAGTAAAGGACAAAGAACTCAATATTTAAAAATGACACGAATATTTGAGTTACCTTGGACATGGAAAAAAATTTATATATTCTTCAACTAAATTGCAGCTCACATAGAAGGGTGTACTCAAAGGATTCTAAATCACAGATAAATAATCTGTTGGTTTTGTTATATTTTCTTTGGCCAGGCATGCTAATGTTGCATTGCAGTTATGATGTTCTGCTTGCCTTAATAAATCTAACAATTATGTAGCTTTCAAAATCCATACACTACCAAAACGTAAAAACTTGCAGTGCTAGTTTGTACATTTGTTGATTTAACCTTGCTATGGATATCTGCCATGTGGTCTTCCCAGAGCTCATAAAAAAAAAACAAACACGAAAAACTTTTGTACTGAGAACTTGTTTCACAGAATTCAATGGTAAAACTTTCTCAACTTTTACAAGAAGAAAACTAGACATAATATGAGGCCTGAAAGTAATGTTCAATTAAAACAACAGCACCAAAACCAAGAAAAAAGACAAAAAAACAAAACACAAACAAAAAAATGAGATAGAGAGAAGAGAAAAAACAGCCTCTCCTACTGATTTTAGATTACTTTTTATCAGTTTGCAGATAGTTCTGTAACCTCTACTTTCTTATCAACCAGTGAAGCATAGTTATCCTGGCTTTGGAATCTCATTGTTCCTATCTTGACACAGATGAGATAGAAATCTTGTAAAATTGAGTTTACTTTGATTACCTTTAAAAATAAAGAACAAAGTTTATATTGCCTATATTCACAGCGTTAGAAATCAGAAGTGAAAAAAACCAACCCCAAACCAAAACTAAATCATGACCAGCTGGGAAACTTTCTAATGGCAAGAAGAATGAAGCTTTGGAACAGATTGTATGGAAGCTTATGGAGTCTGTCTTTGGAAATCTTTAAGGATATCTCTCAATAATAATTTGGGTACAGTTTATCCTGCCTTGTGGCAGAGGGATAACTAAATAAAGAACTGAGGTCCCCTCTAGTCCTGTTTCCTGTGATTAGCAGTTCTCCCCTACAAATTCCCATTTTTAGGACTGTACCATATGATCTTGCAATGCTATCCAGCAAATACCATGTCTCTCTCATACAGTTTTTGAAAAAATGTCTTTGAAAATGATTCAGTTGATAATACCTGGGCAACAGAAGCTAAATACACTCTTACATAGATATTTTTCACACGGGGAAATATAAGAATTCTGAAAGCTATTAAGAAGGTTTTGAAAAAGAAAAAAAGATGTTGGTTTTTTTGACATGATTTGCTCTCAGCTCTTCCATAAGTCTAATTTTACTTCCATAAGATGGGGGTCTTAATACTTTGTATTCGAACAGCAATAAAATCATTTTAATAAAACTAAAGACTAGCCTTCAGTGCTAAGAAGTTGGGTTTTTTCTTTGGTATAATTTAGTCTTTTACTTATCAGATCCACATTCTTACTAAACTTTAGTTTTGAGAAAAACTGTCAGATTACATGTACCAGGACAGCTTTCTTTTTCTTCCCTTTAACCATAAAAGCCATAAATCATTAAAGCACAAGGACAGTATAAATTGGTTCATGTCAGTATCATAACAGAAATTTCATCATTCAAGTAAAATAGGACCAACAGCAATAAAAATCAGACTAAGTAATTTCTGAGCTCTCCCAGACAATATTCTAGTAAACAATGCAAATTTATCAAACACCATTCACTTCAAGCTAATAACCTAACAGTTTCTGATGTTAATTACAAGAAAATTCTACAACCTGATCATATTATAATCCAGTTTAAGTGTCCCTAATATGTATTTGACCCCATTAGGATGTGAACAGTTACTGTACCATTTTTGAAGGCCAGGAGTCTGACTTTTCAAGAGGAAGAAGAATTATCTGGCACATATTCATCAATGTGGTTATCCCAAGGGTTTGGAGATCCATACATACTACACCTCTCAAGGTTTAGAGCCTAG
>JANHFX010023074.1:0-49750 GCA_027560015.1 Chloroceryle amazona | reverse complement strand
ATGATATAGTAATTGGAGTTGGATCAGGGGTTGGACTCGATGATCTTGGAGGTCTTTTCCAACCCAATCTATTCTATTCTATGATTATCTGGCTGTACTTACTGTTTTTTACTTTAAGGTCCTTTCCGTGTTAGCCTTTGGAATCTATTATTTTTGAATGATGTAGACTAGAACAAATCTGTGTTCTTTACTTGCTACTAGTGTAGCTTGTGATGTCTGATGTCCAATTTGCTTAGTTTCTCAAGCGTGATGTAATATGCTGGAGTTTGTTATTTGCTATATAGCATTCTTTGAAAATGTTTAGCAGTATACAAAATAGAACTCAGCTGTCTATAACTCAGCAATTTAATTTTAAGGACTGCAGTTTTTTGTTGGGTTTTTTTTTTGGTCTATATGCTTTTTCTTCAAAGACTTGTTCATTGCAATGAAGCATTGTAGCTACTGTCACAGTAAGATAAACTGAAGGAAGTAACCATTTCTGCTAGTGTTATAAGGTCAGCTTCATGAAAGTTATTATTGATGAGTGATTTTTGTTTACATTTTCTTTTAATGGATAACTACTTGAGTATTGGGAAGTTTCTTTAAATGAGTTGTTGATAAGCAGTAGAAAGTTTCAGAGTTCTAGTGAAATGCCAATTATAAACATTAGTGAACTTCTTAACAAAGACAGTATCCTTGTTTCAGGTTTTTTTAGTCATTATTTCCTAATATTATTTTGAATTCAGATAAACAAATGTACTGTTAAATATGAAAGTGATTCATGTGGGGCATGGACAGCTTTTGTGTGGTGTGCTTTTAATCAGGAAGAATTACAGCTGGGAAATATTCATGCACTGTAAATATAGTACTGTGTGATAATTGCATGGTTCTTTCATATACATTTTACTATGGTGTCTGAAGTCTGAAGAAACCTCTTCTAGCTGCTGATGAAGCCTTCTATCATTTACCGTGAGCAGATACGGTTACCTACAATGTTGTCGTTTCAGCAGGGAGGTATCCGGGCCTGATCTGGCATGTTGTTGCTTGTGCCCCAAGAGCTGTTGAGTATCAGGGCCCCAAGCACACAGGAGGCCTCTAGAGGCCTGAATTGGCCTGAGCAACCTCACCAAGGTCCCCCACTCCAAACCCATCCATTTAACCTCAGGTCCAAGCCCCAGTCATTGTCCAGGCTGTGCTGTAGGTACATCTGTCTCCTGCTAGCTTCTAGAGAATTGGTGGCTGGTGTCTTGCCTTCCCCAGGAGAGGGCTGCAGCCACTATGCCAGGTTGACAGGAACCCCTGGATGAGTCTCTGCCCCTGCAGAGGGTAGTGGGAAGAGAACATGATGGCTGAGGAACAGCGGTTGGGCAGTCATCCTCTTTGTGCTAGTAGGAACTTTATTGGTGTAGATACTTGGTGCAGGGTCTGCACCCCTATAAAGCAATTATGTAACTCTTCCCTCATCTTCCTCCCCACCATTTTGCTACGTTGGTTGGGATTTGTGTGTGTGTGCTTTTTGCTTTTGTTTTGTTTTTATAAGCTACCATTTACATTCCTGGATAATTATAGGAGCTGGGTAGCTACCACCAAAGGGTACAATTCAATTTAAAGAAAAAAAATATGCTCAGGCTCCTACGTTGCAGATGGTCATGCTGGGCTGCTGAAGGCCTCTGTGGCATTATGTGGGCTATTCTAATGTGGAAGCCAAACATTGTTACTGATTTGAGAGCTAAATTATTATTTAAATTTAAACTGAAGAAGAGATTAATTTCTCTTTAAAGTATGCTGTCAGAATTAGTGCAGTTTCATTCTTTTCTCTGGTGTGCTTTCTTGTTGGAGAAGACCATCTGTTGGTCAAGGGAAGTCATAAAATAATATTCGATGTGAGATTTACACTGAAATCCTGATATCTAGTAACTGCAGTTATGAAAACAATTATCTATAATGTGCCTAATTCATTTATATTTTAATTTCATCCATCAGTGTCAGATAAAATAAGTTATTTTTACTTCTATTCCTCGGTGACACCTATAATAGCTTAATGGCATCTGCATAGTAAAATGTTAAGTTTTGAAGACCTGCTAGTAACCAGGACCCTTTTTTGTTGACAAGGGCTGCCTAGATGAAAGCTGTTTTTAGAAATAATTAAACTTCATGTTTCTGTAGTGAATGATTTGTATTTCATGTCTTTAAAATGATTTGCCTATCACAGTTTTTGGAAGTCATGTGAAGGGAATATGAATTAAGGATAAAGCAAAAGCTGGTTAAAAATTCTGTTTGGACAAGAGGACAGTGATGACAGTTGAGAAGAAACAGATTCTTTTAGCTTATCCAACTGAGACCGTTTCCTCTGTATGTTGCAAAACTGATAAAAGACATGAAAAAAAAAACAAAGCAATTGTATGCTGTTCCAGGTTTTCTAATTTGACTCATCCCATTAAATTGGTGATTGCACTGTTCTTTCAAAAAGTATGTATGTACCTCATTTCTTTATTTGCCAAGATTGACTACCAACCTTTGAATGTATATGGCCCAGATTGCTAGGTTTATGATACCACTAAATATTTTCTTAAGCACTTCTTAAGGAATTTCTATAATGTGGGTTTTCTGTGACTGTGGGTGATTAGACAGTGGAATCGATTGCCCAGGGAGGTGGTGGAGTCGCCATCCTTGGAGGTGTTTAAGGAGAGATTGGATGTGATGCTTAGTGACATGGTCTAGAGAGACATTATTGTGGCCTTTCAGTGCTTAAAGGGGCCTGTCAGAAAGATGGGGACAGTCTTTTTAGCAGGGCCTATTGTGATAAGACAAGGGGTAATGCTTTTAAACAAAAACTGTTCTGGTTGCAGATGTGCCTGCTCCCTGCATGGGGGTTGGACTAGATGACCTTGAAGGGTCCCTTCCAACCCAAACCATTCTGCAGTTGTGGGCTGGGGCAATCACAAACACAAATACAGGTTGAGATATGAGTGGATTGAGAGCAGCCCTGTGGAGAAGACTTGGCGGTATTGGTGGATGAGAAATGAATGTGAGCTGTCAATGTGCGCTAGCCCAGAAAACCAATCACATCCTGGTTGCATCAAGAGAAGCATGGCTGGCAGGTTGAGGGAGGTGATTCTCCCCTTTTACTCCACTCCCTTGAGACCCCTGCCTGGGGTACTGCATTCAGCTCTGGGTCCTCCAGCATAAGAAAGATATGGACTTGATCAAGCAGGTTCAGAAGAGGGCCATGAAGATGATCAAGGGACAGGAGCTGCTCTCCTATGAGGACAGGCTGAGAGTTGGAGGAGTTCAGCCTAGAGAAGAAAAAACTCTGAGGAGACCTTATAGTGGCCTTCCAGTACTTCAAGGGGACCTATAGGAAAGATGGTGAGAGACCCTTTATCAGGGAGTGTACTGATGGGACAAAGGGTAACAGTTTCTAACTGAAAGAGAATAGATTTAGATTAGGTGTTAGGAAGAAATTCTTTACTGTCATGGTGGTGAGACACTGGAACAGGGTGCCCAGAGAAGTTGTGGATGTCCTCTCCCTGGAAACATCTAAGGCCAGCTTGGAAGGACCTTTGAGAAGCCTGGTCTAGTGGAAGATATCTCTGCCCATGCTTTAAGTCATGTCATCACACTGTTCTCTACAGTGTTTTATATGATTATGTCTTTTAAGTAAATTTCATTCTAGGCTGCTATTCCACTAACATTTGTTCATCTGAGTCTGTTGGCCCTGCACAAGAGCAGCAGAGACACATGTACTCATGCACTTTTGTCCACAATAAAACACCAGGATTCTAAGTCAAGTTTCTAGAAACAAAAATCTATACAGCTCATCCACCTCTTCAAGTAGTATCTTCATATCTTGAAACTAATTTTGCCATCAAGTTCCCAAAGAGTATGCTATATGTTTTTTCATAGCCTGCCAGATAAAAATTGACAATAATATATGCAGCTCATGGTTCATTAACTGTATAAACCCATCTTTTAAATGTTTTCTTGTGTAGCAAAGTGAAAATTGACCCTTTTATTGCCACAGAAATTGGAGATACAATTAACTATTTCTAGAATGTAACACTGCTTAAAGCTCCCATTTGAACTTGTTATTTTTACTAATCAAGACTTGACTCCTCAAAAGGGCAGACTTTCCATTGATATCATTATCAGCCTAAATACCTTTGAAGATGTTGGCCCAATCATTTTTAGCATTTGCAAAACTGCTTACGCATATGTGAAACAACCTGTCCATTTCAGGCTAATCTGGGTATGATTTAGGCCTTCAGCAGTTCCAAAGGAGTCATGAATAAACAGGTGTGAAGCTATAAACAGGGAAACAAACAAATCTACCTTGTTTCATATCTGCTTTTGATCTGCTATTGTCAGACCAAATTAATGTACTGTAACCATATACTCTTTTGGACAATAAATGAAAATACAACAGCTATGTCACATAGATTAATTCAAGAACTTTTCATCAGTGAAATATTTTTTTTTCTATTCTCAGTCTTAGGTGTTTTCTTCATAATGCCAAGGGTTTTACACAATTTTATTTTTATAGACTATTCAATGACAAATCCTTTAATCTGAAAGCTTGGTTTATAGAGGACTGTGTATTCCATTTCATTAATTTGCACTATGCAAACCCAGAGGTTCCGACTTCTGTCGTACAAGAGGAGAGAGAAGTGTATTTTATCTGTTGGTATGCTAAGCTTCTTTTCTTCACTTGTCATTTTACTGAAGATAATACAGCTATTCTTGCTATAAAACATCCTTGTGTTACTAGGAAGCAAGTGTGTGGCAAGCAGCTTTCTTCTGAGGTGCTGAAGATGTGTTTGATTTTCAGTAAATGGCTAATTTGACTATGAGTGTAGTAAGCTCTTCATATAGATATGGTTAACCTAGAAAAAAAGAACATGATGAATTCAGAGTTTCATAATTTTAACTTTATGATTAAAGACTGTTTTCCATGCAGCTTGAAGATAAGTGCAGCTGATAGCAAGATTTAGGACAGACAGACCCATAGGTATTTGGTGTGTCATACCATGATGGTAGCGGTCATTCTGGTCAGTGCAGCTGCCTTCCTTTCCTTTCTGTGGAAGAGGAGAGACCTGGTGCTCATTTGTGTCTCCCTCTGAGGTGGACTTGGGAGTATGTTGGAGTACACATCTGGTGTGGGTGTAGAAGGACTAAATCTGATAATGATTTTTATTCCACCAAAGAATAGTGAAGCTGGTAGTTTCCTGAATATTCAATCATTTTTCATATGGTGTTTTACACTATTGTTATGAACAAAAAGATCTTATTGTAAAAACCTGTTACTCCCTTTTAGGACTTTAAAGAAATTTTACAATGCCTTGGCATCCTGGTTTTTCTGGAAGATATTCCTAGGCCAGCCGCAGTTGGCAGACTTAGCAGTCTCAAGTCAGCCAGGGAAGATGACCTGAGTTGGCTCACAGGTGTATTCCAGGCCATAGATGTTCCTCTTTACAGGGAGAAGTTTGCTGAGGAAAAGGGTGGCTCCTCTTCCTTCTCCATTTTGTCTCTGTCCTTGGAAGGACTCACTTAACATTTGGCGCCTGAGGCCTGCCTTCCCATTCGTTGTGACCGCTGTACATTTGCTAGGCTGTGTATAACTTTGTATACTTTACATTAGCATTAACATTAGTTTTGCTGTTTCATTAAATCCATTTTCATTTGAACCTCCAGGTCTCTTCCCTCTCCTTTTCCCAATTCTTCCTTCTCTGCTGGGAGAGGTCATCTGGTAATAGAGGAATAGCTATAGTTTAGTACTGGATTCAGGCTAAATGTAGACACAAGGCAGTCTGAAAAAAACACCAGCAAAAATAGAGTTAAATTGTTGAGTGTGATTCTATGGTGGGGTATTGTTTCACATCACACTCATCAGGACTTTATCTTTCTCACTTAAGCTCCACAGTGTAAACCCCAGCTCACTACCTAAACTTCATTATTCAATAACATATGCCTTCTAGCACTAAATGCCAAATTTTCAAGAATCATTCTTTAAAAAATACCCCAATTCTGTAATCAAATTGGAAAATACCTACTATGTAGCTGAACCTATAGCTATTACAGAAGTAAGGATATTTTGAAAAATGGATGCAGACTGCTGTAAAGAAGGAGGTGCCAAATAATTTTGTCAATTATTTCCCTCCAAATTAAGAAAAAGCCTCACAAAACAAACAAACACAGAAAAAACACAAACAAACAAAAAAAAAAACAAACAAAAACAGCCCAATGGAGAAAAAAACCCAAACCAAAACAATATAAATTTATACTGTTGCATTTTTTTAGGTCAGAAAGAAATATAATAATCTTTTCTAAAAGGTATAATAAAAGTCCTGTCTGTTTCTTGGTCTGCTTTTTATGTACTGTTGGTAAAACAAAAGTTTGTGAAATAATTTATTCTGTCAAACATCAAGGCACTAGTTTTAGCTATATCATGTATATATAATGGAGAAATTATATTCTCAATATAAGTCTGATCTCTGCATTCCCTGAAAAGAAATGTTATTTTCCATGGGATTACCTGTTGCTTTTTTTCTACCACTTCAAGAACCAAACCTCTGAGTCTGGCTGTTAGTTTAACTAGACCTAAGTTTGAGCCTGGGCTGTTTTGGTTTATTTTTTTCTCCCATTTCGATGTATTTCTTCTGTGTGCAGTCCATGTTATTAAACTATGTTAAGCAATCCAAACTGCAGTGAATGATTCTATTTAAAAGAAGTCAGTAATCTAAGTAGCTTTATCTATACCCACTCTAAGCTTCTTTTCTTTGTGTTTTGCTGAGAGAAATCCCTACATTGTGTCTAGAAAAGATTTTCAAATACTGTGATATTCACTAGATACTTCTTATGTTCTGTTCTTTCTTCCTACTGTTTTTCTATTTAGACTGTAAAAACTTTAAGGCCAGATGACTCCTGGTAGGCATTTTTTCACCTTCCGACATGATGAACCAGTTTTGGTTGCAGTCTGTAAATTTGACTGTAATCAACTAATCACACGCACACACATACACTATTAAATGTAAATAAGAAGTAGCTAAAGATAACTCAATCATTTCCTTCTTTTAATGTGAAGTACTTAGACAATCTGCCTTACATTTTTTTCATACAGATTCTGTCCTCATGATTTTACCATTCATAGAAGTAGGTTTACTTGGCCAGTGTGTTTATTTCTATATACTTTGGTGTCCCCAAAACACTAAAAACATAGTTTGATGTGCTAGTGATGTGGCTTATTGTAATCCTTTTTTTTTCCCACATAAAAGGAGAAGGCTGGTAGATTATTGTCTCTGCTTTGTGGTAAGGAGTCCTAGGGGAATGGTCCTGCTGCACTCAGGAAGTTATTGTGTAGTAATTTTGGTGATGACCCTTCTTGGTTTTTCTTCATTCATTAGCACTGAGAAACATCAAACTCATGAAGTGATTAAAAATCAGAAGGGTGTTGCAGTTTTCCTGTTAGTTTTCTTGGAGACTTTCTCTTTTACCACCTCTATTCCTACTTTTTCTTATCCACGCGTTTGTGTCTTACAGTGCATTGGGGTGCATAGCACAGCTTTGAGACAGCAGGAGGTGAAATACTGGACCACCTATTAAAAAATAATTCATAGATTTCTCAAGGCATTTCTAACATGCACAGGCCAACAGTTAAGTAAAACTTGTTTTGCTTTGTATCTAACTCTTCATCTTCCTGTAATTTGTTGACAATTTTTTCTGTGGTCCTTTTGTGAATTTCAGACAAAATTGTAGTAGCAGACCATCATGTTTCAGTGATCATTCTTTCACTCTACCATTCCCCCGATATATAACTGTTACTACAGTTACTGATAATACATCTTAAATGAAAGAGAAGCCTAAGCCTAAAGCATTAGGGTGTGAGATAATGAATGGCATCTTTGTCGAAGTATCATTAGGGCTGCTGCTGTAGTTCCTACTGAACAACATAGGAAAAAAAGTCTCTGCAGAAATGACTATCACATAAATAAAAAGTAGGAATAATGAATTGTTAAGCACTTATTTCTTTGAGATAAAGTAAATTAGTCCAAAGCCCCCCTGAAAAATTTGAGCAAAATTAGGTGAGTAAACTTTGATAACACAAGCCAGTCTGTTGCTTGTGCCACTAAGCCTATATATGTAATGGAAGATCTGATTTTTTCTGACTTTATTCCTCTATCTTAAGTCTAGTACGATATTTTGGAATGGGGTGTTAACTTTGTTATCCATAGATTATGATTTTTAAAAAAGTGTGTGTTGACTCTTTCAGCTTTGCTTTCACATCTCACTCCCACTGCATACCTAAACACCAACACTTTTCTTTTCTTCTGTGAGAACCAATGTGTTGCTAAAGGGAGTTTTGTGTAAAATGTGGATTTTTCAAACTTTAATAATGTCAGTTTCTTTTCTTCAGTATAAGTATTCCTTGCTTCTTTATCCAGTCTGGGTTTTGAATCCAGTGGTAATAATAGTAGAATAATAGTAGAATCTTCCAACTGTTGGTTTTTGTTTGGTTGGTTTTAGTTTTGTTTTGTGTTTTGGTTTATTATTATTTTATTTTTATTAATCTAAATTCGTCAAGAGCTGTCAGGTACACAAGCAGAATCTGCTGCTAAGCAACGAAGCTGCATTACCTGGAGAATAATATTACACTGCACTGAATGTTGACAGAATTGGCAAATGGTCTCAAAGGAAGAGGATCAGTTACTATTCTGTTACATACCTATAAATACAGATGGCAACAGGGATTAGCAGTCTAGGGGTTTTCTGGCTTAATAATTTGCAGTCTGTGTCTTTTGAAAAGATGCATTTCAACTGAAGTCTGACTCATCATTGTCCTTTAGTATATTAGTGTTATGAAACCTACAGACTAGCAATTTTTAACAATACAGGTACAATTTATCAGGCTATGAACATTTTAGTTTAGTTTTTCTAGTATTAGTAAAACTTTAGAAAAGACAAAGTTGTAAAATTTATGATTGCCTAAACCCTAAATTTCTTTTTAGCTTTGTACTCAGTGATGTGTAGGTCAAGAAAAGGCCATTTGTAATGATAAAATTATCCAGTTATTCATATAATTCCACAGTAGATGAAATATCACTGAAGGAAAAAAAAAAACACCACACCCTAAACATGTATTTTTTCTGAGATTTACTCAACAAACTTAGATCTGGTAATAGGCTGTTTTATGCATTTCACTGTGTACTACTTGGTAACATGTCTTCTGCATTTTTCTCTTTATATATGAGATTTCTTAGCTCTATGATGTTGGGCTGAATAAACCTCAAATCCATATATTTGCTTTCATGAATGACCATATGTTTTTAGGAACAAGTTAAAACAATGGAGATTCTACCTCTGCTTTCTGCAGCCTGATCTTTTGTGCTAGTTAATTATCTGTAATACCACCACAAATAATAATCATAATCTCTCAGATAAATGTCTTGCTTCAGTCTGATTTTGTTTCTTTATGGCCATTCCCCAAAGATATAGGGAACAAAAATTTTACTTCCTCCTGGAAGCACTCTTTAATGTGTTGGCTCAGTCATGATATGAAAGGAAGATACAGAAAGTTGAAGCAGAATTTGAACAGTGCAACACAGCTATGTTAAATATTAAATATATTAATTGCTGTAGATCCTTATGCTCTTTTATGTATAGCCAATGCTCAGTGAGGGATGCCTCATTGTCATCATGATGTGTAAGACACAGACAACCAGTTATATACCTATTTGAAAATATATCACCTCTCTTTCAGAAAAATCTTTGTGTCCTCCTGCTTAGTGCACTTTACTGATGCAGCTGTTGAGCCAGCAGGTCCGTCAATCTGTCCTGCATTTTCTTTCAGAAGACCAGCCATTCACATCTGGCTCCTACTGCTAGTACATGTGGGACTATGTTTCCCAAACCTGCAGGGCCAGTGGTCACACCTCCCCCTGCTGCTGCATGCCACAAGACATTCTAGGTGCAATCCAATCCAATCTGCAAAGGTGTTCAAGTAAATATAACCTCCTTCATCTAAATAAGTACTAAGAAAACAGAACAGCTCATCCATGTGCATTGTGTTTTCATGTCTGTCACCATTTTTGTAATGTTGTAACAGAATTTTGTGCATAAGGTGTCCTGCAGGTATCAGGTACCAGTCTGTGCCTCAGCAATAGCAACCAAGTTGTAATTTATCTGACACACCTTTGTGACTTTCCTCTCAATTCCAAAGTGACCGACTTTCTTGCATCACTCATTCAAATGCACAAACAAGTTATCAAGTAGCTGCTGCTTCTCAGCCTAACAGCACAAAAAGGACATAAAATGTCTCTTACCCATACCACAGCTCTTTATGTGCTTTTCTCAGCATGCCCAGTGGTGAGTCTTCTGTCTTCCCCTTATCCTTCTTGTGAATCAAACTCACAATCTAGGCTTTGCACATCCTTATGACTAGCAGAGAAG
This sequence comes from Chloroceryle amazona, assembly GCA_027560015.1. NCBI lineage: Eukaryota > Metazoa > Chordata > Aves > Coraciiformes > Cerylidae > Chloroceryle > Chloroceryle amazona. Next base: position 39,328 of record JANHFX010023074.1, on the reverse strand, counting down.
GAGGTGAGGAAGAATATTATTCATTGTAAGCAGATCCTGTGGCCACTTAATGTTATTTGTGGGTCAACCAAACAGAGAATCCCTTTATAGATGATCTTTCCCAACTTCATTTATTTTCTGTTATAATACCTGTTTTTAGTTTAAGGTAGAGTTAGCACTCAGGCAGATGTGCTGGTGAAGTCTATTTAAAAAGTAAAGCCTTTGTGTGGTTGCAGCCATTATAGTTGTATTTACTTGATGTCTTGACCAATTTGAATTTTGAATGAACCAATCCTCTAATTTGATGTAAATTTTTCTTCTTTATTCTGCTTCTTTGTGCTTGACATCACTGGCAGACAGTGATAAAAACAGTGTGGACTTGAAAACTAGGTGAAAAGGCTCATTTGTTTCTGAGAGGACCATAGAAATCTTTTATTTTTTTTTTCCATCTTTAAGCAAGGGGTTAAGTCTAACTCAGTTAACTGTTTCTCCTGTCAGCTATTGAATAAAAATCATTCACCATGAAAAACTTATTGCTACTATCTTCATTATGAAGCGCTCTCAAGATTTGTCTGCCAACAATTATTGCATGTTTTTAGTGCAGAGTACTAGGTATTTGCAATGATTTGTTTTCCTTAGAGTAAGGAACTGTATGTATTTTACAGCTATATATATATCTGTACTATGACAACCCCACAATCCCACACAGGTTTTCTAGCCCACAGGATGGGCTCTTAGGCACTCCTCAGTACATTGCAGGAGGTGAGTGAACTGTGTGCACATCTAAACTTTCAGATATCTGTTGAAGTCTGTTTACGGGTGTAGATGTCCTCAGGAAATATCAGGTAGGAAGAGAAGAACATCTTGCTGCCTTAAATTCCTGCCTGCTGTATTTATCTGTCACTGATGTAAAACTGATTGCAAAACTCATCACAGAGTTGGGTTCAAAGGATCAGGTGTTTTCCTGATATCAATGTAGGATTATTTTAAGACGTTTCTGCATGTGATACTTATTTTGTAAAACGATGTTTTTCCTCCAAAATATGCTGTGTTTTGAGATTAGGGTAAACATTAAAAGTCCTTATTTTATCTTTTCATTATAGGCTTGTTGAAATGTTTTTTAAATGAGCCCAGCAAAGGATCATATGTCTTTGTATGGTGCTACTCTACAAACTCTGGATTCTCAGAGCTCAAGCTTTCTTACAAAGTTATGTTTCCTGAGAAGTAGGTTTCAGCTTCCTGTTGGTGATCTTTGGCTCATACCTATTCCTTATCGTCTGAGTAAACTTTAGTCTCTTAAATTAAGCTGCTCTTAAACCTTGCTTCTAATTCGTTGCTTTTTAAAGAAGAGTAGCTACTGTGATAAGCTGGTTGAAGACAGTTTTTTAGGGTAGATGTCTGAGCACGTGGCAGAAGACAGTGTTTTCATGAGACAAAGGTGTACACAGCTTTTATATAGAGAGCTGTTTATTGCCTTGGTCAAACAGAAGAGCTGGTAGTAGATGGGAGTGGAACAAAGTGATGCAGGTGACTGAAAACTATCCAGTTTTCACTTGGAAATATTTACAGCTTCAGAGAGAAAATAGATTAGGACATGCATCAAAAATGGAACAGGAAGTCTGCAAGGGGACTGCACACAGGTGTCAAACCTTTGCTTTGTTTTATTCCAGTGCCCAGTCAACTTGGCAGGGTTTTTGGGAGATGTGCCAGTAGTTGATACCCTAAGCAAGAGAGAGAGGGAATGCATACTGCTGCAAGCTGCTTCCAGTGCTTGTATTCTATAGTCAGTCTATGGCTACATCATCTGGGGGTTAGGTTGGAGAAGGCGGGTGTATAATCTTGGAAGATTTTCAGATTCATCTTTAGTAGGAAAGTGATATACTCCACTGTGGCTGCACTAAGCAGATTTTCCTCTGTTACAATTCTATGAGCTGCTCTGATTGGCAGTGTAACAACATTGCTATAAATTAGGATATTCCCTACATTAACTATTATTTATTGACTAGATGTATACACATTCATTATGTGTCATGTGCAACAGAAGCAACAGCTTTTCTACGTAAACTGAAAATTTCTAGTGTGGCTTTAGTATAGCAGTATGATAAAAATAGGTGTCAGCTACAAGATGTCTGGAATGAGAGGAAGCTAAATATTTAAGCAGCATAAGTAAGCATAGTTCTTTGAAATACATAGGAAAAATGCTGACTTTATACAAGCCCAAGTTCTGCTGTTTCAAACTTTATCCTTCAAAACTATACAAAGGTTTCAGAACACTGTGATGAACTGTTGTTGTTTTTTGTTTTTGCTGTTTTTTTTAAGTAAAGCTCAGGATGCTGTTAGTTAACTAAGTTCCTCTCACTTTAAGTGGATGATGAAAACAATAGTTGGCACTTCTCTGTCCTTTCTTTGTTCAGTGGCTTCTATGCAGACATACAGGACAAGGATATGTTAGATACAGGTATTTCTGCTCTTTCTATTGCTTTTTGTAAGGATTTTTTTTTTCTTTGCATTTCACTTTAATTTCAGAGACACTGCTTTAGATTCTGATAGATGGTAAAATTTTCCAAGTTTCCTGGTGGAGTCACTGAAGGGACATCTTCTTTGAGTAAACATTTAATCTTTTTAATTTGTTTGGGCTGTTATTGGTCCTACAGTATACTCTGCACATGGACATTATTGGGAGTGCTTCCAAGCACAAAGAAACATTCTAACGCTATCAAAATAATTCTTTTTTTCTTTCAGATAGATTAACATCATAGCTTTCCAGTGACAAGCTGCTAATAGACAGTCATGTGAACAGTAATTTATTCAGGCCAGTGTCTGTGTACAGTCTGAGGATGATGACTGACAAGATTTTCATCCTTTGTCTTTTACAAACATATATAGCATGGACAGGTCTATGCATTAGTCTATCAGAACATTAGTACTGTTGTTCGGAATCACTAGTGCAAAATTGTCAGCATTTTTAAATGAATGCAAAACCAGTTCAGGACTGCAGACTTCTGTAACCTTGGAAACTACAACACATGTTCATTCTGGAGACGATTTATTACAGTGTCCCAATGTTTTGGATATAAAGTGAATGACACCATTTCATTTGTATTACTCATCAGCTGTTGTTATCACTCTTAAGCTATTTTAATAGTAGCAGTAAATTTAATGAACACTTACCCATTTTGTAGCACTTAAGAACTTCACTGAAATGTTAAGCACAAAGTCTTGGATTCTATTTAGAAAGATAGTCTTTGCTTTGGAGGGATCATGCTCAAAGGTCTAATGGAGACAGGTGTTGTTACTTGCTAAATACATTTCAGATGACTTTATAAGAAGGGTCCCCACTTATAGTCTGCACATGGGAGGATTAAAAGTTTGGAGAAGGCTATGACCAGTAAGTAAATGTAAAGATAAATTGGGAATTTATTTTCCTTTTTTCTTTGAAATTGCAAGTATTAATATTGCATAACATTGATTACAGTATTCTAGGGAGCATACTTTCAACCTTATTTAATTATTGACATGAAGTTTTAGCATTTATTTAAAATGGATACATGTGAAAAATCACTAATCTTTTGGAGGAGTGCCCTCATCTTTCAGTGTTATTGCTAGTTATGTATATTCAGCAAGACCCAATTATTCCATGCACAGACAAATAATGATGATAAAAAAAAAAATTCTCTCTGCTTTGAAACAAGAGTAGAGTGTATTTATAGCTTTCATCAGCTGTAATAATGTGTGTATCAGACACAGAATGTGATCATATTGCCTGTTAGCACATGTGGAGCCACATTCTTCTAAAATCCCAAGGTTGGATTTTCACTGTGCTATCTGACTTAACCTCTATTTCACAGCTACATATGGCTGCTAGCAAGAGACTGAACTTTAGCAGGAACACTAAAAGCAGCTATGTGGGAAAGTCTTCTGGGGTCTTTCAAAATATGAGTCCTTTTATAGAAGTTTTGCAAAGCAAGTGTGAACTTGATAAATACAGTTGTCACTAGATGTACCTTTGTAATAGAGGTGCTTTGCTGTTCATGCCCTTAGCACTGTGTTTTCAAAAGGGGTATTTTGTTGTCGTCTTCAGTGAAGAAAGGGTTGGGTAACGTGTATACAAATGCTTTAGACAAATAGCTCATGATTAATTTCTCTAGAGCTTTTATTGAGAAGTGTTCCTGACACTATCAGCAAACTTCTTTCAGCTTTTTGGGTTATGTCAGTTCTTCCACACAACAGCTTAGATTTTATTTTTTTTCTTCTTTTTTTTTTTCTTTTTTTTTCTTTTTCTTTTCACACTGGACTGAAAAGAAAGCATTTTGAGTAGTTGCTTGCAATAGAATTGTCAGAACAGATGCTCTCAATTCAGAAGTCTTGATTTTTCTCTTTTTCTTAAAAAGTTTCAAAAGATTTCTAAAACTTCTGTACTAAAAAACATTGTGGGAAACCAAATGTTTCCATTACAGCTTTGGTTTCAGTGAGATACCATAACACCACCACCTATGAATTTTGCAAACTATTTAAAAACTTCGCTTGGAACAAGAGCTTACTTCTAAGAAAGACTTAAATCACTGTGACACAAATAGAACTTTCTCTAGTAAAGATAATGCAAGAAGTCATATGGATAAGGGGAAAAAAAGTTGTTATTGCAAAAGATAATAGTAAAATGAAAATTAGTTATGAGAAAGTAAGGAGGTAAGTCTTAGTAGTGGGATATTTTATTAGTTCAGTATTATTTAAATTATTAATTAAATTCACATCAAATACAATTATCAATATCTAGCTGAGCATCTTGTTCCTGTAAGTTTCCAGATATTGAAACAGTTTTTAGCACTAGGAGTGGTATGTGACTCACCATAAGATTGGGAAGGCTATGCTGTTGCCAAGTGGAGCCACTCTTTTTGGATTCACATCTTTCATTGTACCATGCATTCCTAATGCATGTCACCGTAAATAAGTGTGTGAAAGTTCATGTGCCATTTAGAAGAGACATCAGGAAAAATATGTGAAAGCTTCCCTTCTTGTTTTAATGTCACGTACAGTCGTAGGAAAAGGCAACAGACATGAGCAACTGAAGTACTTAATGATTTCCCCTTAAAATTGTTGCTTGATGTTAGTATGTCCTGGAATAGCTTTTAATTCTTCATTATACTTGTAATTATGCAAATTTTTCAAACACTGTTATTATGTATAAATATTCATTTCCTTATATGAAGGTATTAAGATACATAGAAGCCAGATTATCATACTGCAGTGAATCACAGCTGAGAAAAACAACAGTGTAGCTCAATGTGTTTTTACCTGGAAATGGGCAGTGAGAGCTGCCGTGGACTGAAAGGACAGCTGGCATGACAGCATTTGATGTCCTGTGTGTAATTGGTTTTGAATGCTTGACAGATTTTTATAATGGTACAGAGGCACTTAGACCAGCAGGTAACTGTTGGGAATAGATTGAGTGGTGGTGAGCCCATTTTCATATTACTCTTACTTGAGAATCCTTTAGACATACTGGACATCAAAGATATGTTCTCTTTTAAGTTCAAGTGCTTGTCAACTGTAACACCCTTTTGCATCAAATTCAAGAAAAGCAGAAAAAGTTAAAAAAACTATATGTTATTCAATTAAGTGATCATTGTTAAAGATTGAATTTAAAGTGCAGTTTATATATAGTAGGGGTAGGAAAGAGAGTATTGTCTGGGCAACCAGCCTTTAAATTTTATGTCAAAATTATTTTTGTTGGCAAACCCTGAGCAGAGGATCACTTTGAAATTGATGTCAGAATTGGATCAACCAGCCCAACAGCTACAATCAGGGACAAGAGAAGCTGTTTCTGTCTGTTGGAAGTGATGGCATTTTTATTTTTTAATATGTGCTAAGTGGGCTGATCAAAATAATGTGACAAACTTAGAGAGCTACCGGTTTCCTTTTCCTTTTGTGTTACGTGACTGTAAATTGTCAAGTAAAAGAAAATAATCACATCTCTAAATAGATTTGATTTTCACATTCAATCTTCCTATTTTTTTTTCCTCTGTCTGTATTCCTGATTGAATGAAAGAAATGAAAGAATGAAAGGATTTTAGAAAAAGATTAGTGGGATTGAATGTCTTCATTCTGGGATACTGAATTTACTACATCATCAATGAGTTTGTAATGCAAACAGTTAAACATAATGTAGTCTCTGAAAATCAGGCTACCTGGAGTCAAGCACTCAGACACTAAAGGTTTAAAAATGACCATTTGCTGTAAAATCTAGGTCATACATTTCTAGCCTATTGGTTTTTCAACTGGTGAAAAAGTATTTTGCTCTTCAAGGATATTTTTTTAACTCTGCCATCATTTGCTGCTGAAGTTTTGGCATTTCACATGAAGTCCGTTAAGGTTTGAACCTGGGTGAATTTTTGAATTTGGCACAATAAAGTATCTCACATAATACACTGTAAATATCTAAAGCAACTGCTATATTAAATTTAATAGACTGTGCCAAGCAACTTTCATAATATTTTATTAATGACTGTGAATTGGATCTAGAAAATTTTACAGTGGTTGGACTGACCATTCATCCAAAAGATATAGGCACTTAATTGTGTCTAAGCAGCTGTCAATTTTGTATGCCCTTAAGATGTCCCTTTCTCACTTGGCTGATCACATCATGTTTGGAGCCTCTGAAATGTTCAGACTTGAACCAGAAGGGAAAATTTTACTTGTGACAAATCTGCAATGGCTTAAATATAATGGTGCATGTCTACATCTTTATATTTTTCTGAAAAAATACTGAGTTACAGGAAAGGATAAAGACAATTGAAGTAAACTTTCATAAAAATCTGAATACCTACTGTGTAGTGTTTTGTGTTCTTGCAAAGTAATTTGTTCAGTAAAGAGATGAGCCATTTTCATAGTAGATGAGAAGTCTTTCCAAACTGAAAGAACCAGCATTGCTGTGCTACTTAAAACTCTTAATTGAATAAGAGATAACATTTTTGAACAATGCTATGACAGGATGGCCCACTGGTGACCACAATTTTTACAGGAATAGTGGTTAATGGTCTTGGCATTTTATTTTACAAAGTTAATCAAATAATTCCAAGTCTTCTACCCATATCCCTTCACTTGTACAAACCATTCATCATTTTCTGTTGTAAAGATCTAGGTGGTGTTTCATGTCAGATTAAAGATACAATGCACTCTATCTTAGTCCCATTTGCAAGTATTGTGCTAATGGTGGTAAAAAAAATAATTACTTGGGAGACAATTTTGTGCTAGTGCAACATGTCATGTGATCCTACAAAAAATAATTTAGCATGGCAAAGCTAAAAAAGTGGTATGGTTCAAATAGTAACTATAGCAGCTAATACAAATTACTTGAGTGATTAAACGTTTTTGTCTGTTCAAAACTCATTAGAGCTCATAAACAGTCACTTAAGCTAATTTTTTCAATGCTACTTATCATCATTTTCTAAAGATTATTTGGATGCTAGAGATTTCTTGATCCATCGTGGGGAGATATTTCACTGCCATTAGCTGTTTGTTACAAATGTTAGGCAAAAAATTTCTTTAAAATGTCTAATACTGAAATGTTTTTTTTAAGAAACTTAGTATTCTGAAGTTTAAATAATTTCTTGGTAATTTAGATTCCACAAAAAAGACCTAGAAATCTGAGATAAAACATTGCTATAAAATAAAAACTTGAAAGACATTTATTAAAAAATATATATATTCGAGACACTCATTAATCTCCTCTGACTTTAATAATTCCACCATATAGCACACAAGAAGTAGCTGTAGACAGCCCTGAGATTTTAGATGGGAATGTGTTGCCCTGGTTAGGTCTAAGAGACAGTCCATGGAAAATTAGGACTAGTCCATAGAAGATTAGCCTATATTAACCTAAAATGGCATAAGACAGTATTTCCTACTATAAAGTGATTAATAAGATTAAATAATGCACTCACAAAAGGCTTGTTAAAGTAAAAATGCATAAAGTACAAAATGTGTAGTCTAATGCGTTATAAACTATGTAATACTGGCCTCATTCTTAGCTATGTCATGCTCTGTTTAAATATATAGGATGGATGAAGTATTTTTCCTTTTCTAAAGCAGAAATATATGTATATTTTCATTTGTTGTGGGTCCTTTTTTTATTTTTTGGTGGTGTTTTTCTTTTTCCTGTCAATCTTGTTTTTTTTTCCTTAATAAGGGAAATCTTACTGTTCATCACAAAACCAAAAAAATAAGACGTATATGTCCTCTACAGTTAAAAACTGAGAAAATCCTACGAGTGGAGAAACTGTTTCTTGCATTAAAATGTGACAGAGTGGTAATTTAAATTATGAAGGAGGGCCAGTTCCCACTGAAGCCTATCTAAGCAGAATTTAACATACCTGTCATAGTCCATTTCATTTTCAGAGGCATTATACATCTGCTGCCTCCCAAAAGATAATCTTGGAAAACCAGTTTATATCAATATTTGACTTACACATTTGAAACTTCTGTCCTGTCCTAACCACTACACAGGCTGATTTAGATATACTGAGTTATATCCATGTTGCAGCTGTATGTTTTGGATGATAAAAGATTGTTTAAATACATGACTGCAAAATTTCACAGAAGAAAAAATGGGATGTGTTAGATCCTCCCTAAGGTATTTTTCTTTGTTATCACAAAACTAAGATCAACATTATTTAGACCTGATTTACATATTGAATTAGGGTATCATTTTAGAGGATTTGAATATCCCAGTGTCAATGGGAAATTCTTACCTATATTCCTCTGTCTATATGTAACTATATATGATTGTATTTTGGACAGTTACAGAAAATACTGTTTTTCTTTAAGGGAAAATTTCGAGTGCTGGCTCAAGCACTTCAGACCTGAGATAACTTTTCCTCTGTGACATGTTAAGACAGGTTTATACTTTTGATCTTCCAGGCATGCAGTCAAATTTCCTATTTTTCCCAAATGGTTTACAACTATCATATATGGTCAAAAGCAGAAGCTGAATCCACTTATAGCAGTTGAGAATACACCACATAAATCTTTATTAAAATGTGTTTTAGAAGGTACATCCAATATAGTTCTTCTTAGTGTGTACTTGTGCATCCTGCAGCCTTAATACTGGTGAAAGTGATTCTTATGAGTCCTGGTGAAGAGCAGTAACTTCCTTCCAAGCAACAACAGTTTCCATGCTGCAAGACTGTGCCTATTCCTTAATGTCTTTGCACTTAGCCAATGGAAACTGGAAACCATAGAAATAGAAGATCAACTGTTCAATCTCTTTTTCCAGAACCTTGTCAATTATTAAAACCTAGTCTTTTTCTTCTCTCATTTGCACCTCTTCATTTTTGGTGTCAGGGAAGTTAAAACCTGGTGTTAAGCCTCCTACCCCAAATTCTTTCCTGTTGTCAAGCTAAACAAATATACAAAACACAGATCTGCAGTATCAGTTAATTTTGCTCTTTCGTACCTTCTACATATTACCTATTTTTTTATATATATATATAAAATACAGGCAGTTCTCAGTACTACACAGGCTTAAGTGTTTATACAGTTTGTATATAACATTAGTAGCAGTTTCCATGAATATCGTTATTTTTAATTGTTGTAAATGTTCCTCTGACTAACCCTTGATCTTAGTTGGAAACCTATTCTGATTGTTAAATGGAATTTATTGCAACTGTATTACTTATTATATCAAGGCAATTGTTACTTTCCCTATAAAAGCCATTAACTATTCCCTATCAGAATGGCCTTGCGTCACTCAGGTTTCAAAATGATTTACTTCATGTGATTACAACACAGTCATTACAGTTTGAGGAAATATGAATTTCTGCCATACCAGATGGTAGTTGGTATTGACGGCTTTTTCAGTGAAAAAGATAGAAAGCTTCTAAATTCCCTTTCTTCCAAAAGTCATGCCTTCCCACTCAACTTTATTCCCACCTGCTAGCAAAGACAGATTTTTCAAAAGTTACTCTCTGTCATGTGCCAAAAGAAGTGACCGAATGTTAACAAAAGTTTAGTCTGATGGGGAGCTCACCTTCATTTTGAGTCTAATGATTTAAAAATCTCTGAACATTTTTGGACAAAAGCTGTTGCCTGGGATTTCTGATTTCATTTTCATCATGACCCAAGGAGTTGGCATGCAGCTCGTTTGGGATTTCAGCTGTCTGTGGTCAGCCAAGAGGAGTGACTGTATCAGTGCAACTCATATGGCAGCAAGGCAAAGCTGCTGTAGGCTGTGACTTGTGTATTGTTATTTGCAGTAGGGGGATTTACAGGCTATATAAACTCAGCTACTCCACAGTAAGATTCTACAACTTGCAGCAGTTCTTGATGCTCTTTCCTGTCATTATGGAAACTCCTCAGTGTAGATCATGCCCTAGCTTTGAATATGCTAACTGACGAGGGCCAAGGTGTTTGTTCTACCTAAATTTTAGTGCATCTTTTTCCTAGTCAGTCTTTAAGTTACAATTTTGACTATCAAACGTCGTATTTATCCCAATCAGAGGGAATCAGTGGCCTGTTTTCAGGATAGTGATACTGTTGGGTGCTATTTATTAGACTAAAGGAAATATGACAGCCTTTTCTATATTGATCCATTAATGCAATTTACTACTACAGATGTTAAACCTTGAATATTTGACTTATTAGCATGAATAATTGTTTAATATTGACATCTGGTGGGGCTAATTTAATTTTAAAAAAGCTGAGCTGTACTATTGTTGTAAACAAATATCATGTGTAAAGCAGCAATAGGAGAGTTTCTACAGTGTAGTTTTCATTCAGAGAGACCAAATACATTTGTGTCTGTTCCCAGAATATACTGGACAGGAAAATGCTGCCTATTCAGGCGATAAATGAAGGTGCTGTATATTATAACAAGGGCTCAAAAATCCTGATATACTTGGAAAAGTAGTTGTAATGTTAAAGTTGGACTTCTAGCGGCTGACTGGTGTCTTCAACCAATGTGTGAGTTCAGTGATATGCATTGCCTACTTGATATTTCTTTAGGGCACAGGCACAGTCATGCTTGAGACCTTACAGAATATGCCAGAATCTCTTTGCTAAAGGACATTGTATAGTAGGCAGCAGAAAGAATAAATACACTGGGTTTTACTGGAATAACCTGATGCATGAGGTAGAAAAGAGAGATTTTTCTTGTTTTAAAATTTGATCAGCAGAAAAAAAAAATCATATAAGAAAGGGAAGAAATATTTAGAAGGATGAGAAGGGATCTAGAGTTAACAGAAAAACACAAAACATCTCCCCAGCCTGACAGTAGAACACAATACAATGGTTAGAAGTGATAATTCACAACTAAGCAATTTTAAAAATATTTTATCACCCTCTGTTTTCTCAAATATTTCTAGGAACTGAATCCTTATTCTATTCTTTATAAGATTTTTTATAACAGTATAACTTCCCTGATCAAACTGACTAGGATTCCGGTATTTTTCTCCCCATCCTTGTGAGATGTGATAACTCCAGTGAGATCAAATTATTTTGTTTCATTTACGTGCATGTAGTGCTGTTAAGTTCTGTGGAGAAACATTGATGCAAGACCAATATAATAAAGTAATAAATGAGTTTTGAAAAGTTAAATTTCTGTGTTAATCTATTCTAAGCAAGTCTTCCTTACATAAAAGGTACAGCACTGGAAATTTTCACATTAAAACAAAGACCCAACCCAAACAGCTAGCAAATGGGCTGCCGGTTATGAGTCAATAGCCTTAGTCTATTCAACCCAGTAATCTCACAGCCATTCTTGTCAGCATTTATTCTTGCATATCCTTCTCTACAAATACAACCCAGGGATTAGAATATATACTGTACACTTTTAAGAGTGAGTGTGCAAGTAATGCTGTAGATAAAGTAACCATTCTTACTAATCAGCTTTAATCAGTGATTGATTTTTTTTTATGGTGTGATTATTCCATTTATTTTAGTCTATTAACTGCTGATAAATAATGTTGTTAATGAAAGAAAGCTAAAACAATATGAATCTTCTTATTGTATTCACTATCTCAGTTATCTTTGCTGTTATGTAGGACCAACACTACTTCTAAACAAGTATATCACTACATCAGTAATGACACTTTCTAAAGTAGAAAATAGATTCTGCCAAGCAGAATATCTGTGTTTATCATCTACTCTAGGGGTTATGTGATACTGATGATGAGATTCATCAGGTATTGTTTGTCTTGGAAAGCAGAGTGAGATCCCTGTGTGGAGTGATGCAGTAAAGGCAGTTTCCTATTCAGTGTGTACATGTTTACCCTAGGCAAAAGCCTCATGCTGAGTTAGGAATTTTAGTTTTGCTTGCAGGTCTTCTCCAAAAGCATGTGTTTGGCAAATGCCGATAGCTTATTGTTGATGGTGGTGTTGGTGGGATAATTCTTCTACTTTTGTACACCATGACTGTGTTTATTTTGTGCTAATCTTCCAAGTGTCAAGTTAATTACAAGACATGATTGCAAGCACACTCATCATGCATTCCAGTAAGTACAAGGTTGTACATACTTCATTGTCATAGCCCACCACTGAATGGGGAACTTGCCCTCTAGATGGGTTGGAGGCTGAGTATGTGGCTAGGGATGACTGTGCACAGCTACCACTGGAGCAATATAAGTGCCTGGAAATCTGTGGAGCAGTTGTCTCTGCAGTGAGCATCTTTATGGTCTTTTGGTAATGAGTCATGTGGCAAATCTACAGTTAGAAAAAACAATGACTATAATCTTGACATGGTTAGGACCTGAGTTTGGATTTTGAAGCAGTCTTGTTCAAGACCAATTTACAGTAGTGTTAAGAGTGGAGAATTTTTTGTTTATGGTGTTGAATACAAAGACAGATGTGGTTGGATTTTCAGAATACTCACTGGTTTAGTGTGTTGTTCTACTCAGCTGTGAAGATGCTACATATTTCTGTCTACAGCAATCAGCAAATGTAATTGTCTTAATTTCCATATGAAAAGAAGTATCAGCATCATTTCTGCATTGCAAATTTTAAGGGCTATCTGGAACTGAATGTATGAGTCTGGCTCTGCTGGCTACCTGCAAGAAGAATCTTTGCAAAATTTTATTTAACCTCTGAACTTTCTCACTGTTTTTCATGCAAATTCACTGCAGTCATTAATCCTTCCATAACAAAGAACAGAAAAAAATGTTCTGTAACAGTTTCATACATTTTTTCACTGCACCATTTTCACGGTGAGGAAACGATGTCTAAAGTGTTACAAAAAGAGGAAAGGAATCTGCTAGATCTGGTGGCTTCAGTTTTCCTTTTTTTTTTTTTTTTCTTTTTTAGATATATTTTGGTAATATAAAATTTTATTTCTCATAGGAATTAAATTTTAATTGGGAAAGAAAAAATGTACTAAAGAATAAAACCTGCCAACATTCTTTAGTCCTTGAATTAGGAAAATACATAAGACAGAAGTCTTACAAATTAACGGGTGTATGGCAACGTGGGTGGATCTCTGAACTTACAAAGGAGCATCGCTGAAGTCAGGTGTAGGATCAAAATAATTTTATGAATGCAATCATTCCCACTCTTAATGACAACCTCTTAAAATTGTGTAGGATTTCCCTCCCACATACTTCAGGTGGTATTTAAGATATTTCTTTTCTAAAATAATTAAACTATTAAAGAATCAAAGTGGCTGGAATCAATTCCTGTTGTGCAAAGAGGTTTAAGTCAAATGATACTGTATGGTTATAAATTGCATTGTAGACCCCTCAGAAATTGCTTCAGAAATGTATTCCTTATTCACTGCTAACAGATGGCCAACAGTTTAGAATTTCCTTTTAATGAATCCTTAGCCAGAACACCCATACTGATGAATTTGCTATCAAAAGTAGAGCCTGCTATGTTTGAGTTTTCTGAGTACACTGAACTTTTATCTCTTTCTTCCCCTTAAAACTGAATTAAATGATCCGTTGAATTCAGCCAGCTGTTAGCCAACCTCCTTTGAATCCTAAATGCCATGAACTAATTTTTCTCTCTTAATTGTTGAAATTTGAGAGACCACAAATCTCAACTGAACATGACTCCCAGTGGCCAACATTTAAAAAAGTAATCAGCATGAATACCAGTTCTGTTTCTTTTATTTTGTCATTAGGAACTAGCACTGCTGCAGTTGACATGATGACAGAACAATCACAAAACTGATTCTTCAGGAACATTTGCAGCTTTAACATATATAATTCTTCAATCTCCTGAAAAAAGCCCCTAATTAATTCACTAGCATATATGTGGGTGGACTTCCCAATACAGTCTCTAAAAGAACTTCATCCCATGGTGGTCCATTAAATACATGTTTTAATAAATGTCTTCAAAGGATTTGCAGAAGCAGAACGAGATGCTTGACACCCATTAAAAATGGGTGGAAGATCTTGGTTATTTATGTATTATTTACGTACTGCAATGACTGTGTTTGGAGTAAGAGACTCAGCAGGATTTGAATTTGAGGATTTCCCCTCCTGTTGTTGGAGGGGAAAACCTGAGACGTGAGCAAGGATCTTTTCAACCATACCTCTGCCTTCACATTATTCTTTGACTATAGTAGGGTAAGTTTTCTTCCTTTGCCATTTAGACCATATTCATAGAATCATAGAATGGTAGGGGTTGGAAGGGACCTCTGGAAATCATTGAGTCCAAACCCCCTGGCCAGTGCAGGAACACCTAGGGCATGCCACACAGATCCAGGTGGGTCTTGAAAGTCTCTAGAGAAGGAGACTCCACAACCTCTCTGGGCAGCCTGTTCCAGGCTCTGTCACTCTCACAGTGAAGAAGTTTTTCTTCATGTTGAGGTGGAACTGCCTGTGTTTCACCTTTACCTGTGTTTCACCTGTTACCATTACCTCTCATCCTATCACAGGGCACAACTGAAAAGAACTGGCCCCTTCTGCTTGACATCCACCCTCCAGATATCTGTAAACATTAATAAGATTCCCTCTCAGTCTTCTCTTTTCCAGGCTAAACAGAGTAGAGAGAATATGAGGGAATATTCCTCTCTCCTTGTCTGTAAATTGCTGACATTGTGCTACATTGTGTTCCTCTCTCTTCCTCATTTTCTCTTGTTCTGCCTCTGCAACCCCTTTAGTTTTAATTTCCCTCTAGTTACTAGCTAAGTACTTATTTTTCCTTTCTTATATCTTTTATTTTGACAGTTAAAGTGGTCAAGTCCTCCAGTTAAGAATGCTACATGATCAAGTCAGTGGTGTTAATACCCCAAGTGAAAGAAGTTCCTTCCCTTCAGGACCTGATATCTTGTCCTATAGTGAGGGCTCATAGGGTACCAATGTTTCATGGAGTTCTGCTTTTAGTTGCTAAGCTTCAGGTGAAGCGAACTCAGTACTTGATGAGCCTCAGACATCTGGAGTACTTCGAAGACCCCAGCACTAAAGAAGATCTAGTATGCAATTTTAGTAAGATGTGTTCTCTGCTAATGAAAAAATTATTACAGTCTTCTACATTAAAAGCTATTTCAAGAGAAACTCAGAACAATAGAGCATGTTTGTTTTTAAATGAAATAACTTTGTCCCAAGACTTTCCACTTTCAAATAAACAATAAAACCAGGATAGTGTTGAATGAAAAATGTTATAAAAATATGGAGATTTCTCAAGTCTAGATCATAGTATTATTTCATAAGAAATTATTATCAGCCTCCAAAATTAATATCCTATTCTTTCACTGAAGGCAAATAAAATGCAAATGATACTCCTCAAATGAACGCATAATGCTTACTGCATTGAGGTTTCAAAACACATTTGTGATGCTGAGTTGAAAAAAAATAAAACTTACATTGAATGTACTGTGCAAATGCAAATGTCATCATCCTTTTCTTTTTATGCTTTTCTGCTTTCTGTTCTTTGTTTTGCAAATATGGTAATTGTAATGCAATTGTATTAAAATTGGAAGAAGTCATCAAAATTCACCCAGCAAGCGCATTCTTCCTCTGATGTTATTCAGCTCAAAAGTGTAAAATGGATTTGAAATTTTAAATCACTGGTTTTAAACCTTTTCATGTTATGTTTATACATACTCTACTACTGCATGAATGAGATCAGAGTTGCCGCATTAGTATGGAAATGCCAAAAAAAAAAAAAAAAAAGGACGTGTTAATGTGCAATTAATTATTTTTTTTAAAAGGGAAGGCTGCCGGATGTTGGTTTGTTTTGGTTTTTTTCCTTTTTTTTTTTTTTGCAAGAGAAGTGTTTACTGAGGCCTTTACTAAAACTTTGAATGGTGTACCTATGTTCCCATAAGTTTTTTTCCTTCCAGTATTTTAACTTCAAGAATTACCTTAATATGTCAGTTTCTCCATATAAATCCTGCAGGAAATAAATTTTAATCCTGAAAGGATTACCTTTCATTTCATGCACTTTACACTTCTGTTTATCCGTATCCAGTGACAGTGTGATAGTGCTGGGAAGAGCTTTCTCATGTTTACTACACCAGCACTGGCTGCAGTGCTTTGTGATGCAAACTCAAGGTGTTGAAGAATCTTTCTCAGATGCAGTTAAGTTTGGTCCACAAATAAGCATGCATTTATACTAGGCATTTTAATAAAATGCCTAGCTGTGACTTCAAAATTTGAGTAATCTATGCCATTATGATTTGTGGGTAAGGTAAATCCAAATATCACCCTATTATTAACACCACGTGCTGGCAACTTGCTGGTCATCAGTTATAGTACTGTAACAAGTTGACAAGCTCAAAACGGTTGGGATGATTCCACAGCGGAAGATTTTTGTCAAATTAAAAAATAAAAACAAGTTTGGAAAAAAATACACTAAAATCCCACAGTTCTGACAGGTCATAATTAGGGACAAGGCAGGCAGCCCACAAAACTTGGATAGAAGGCTTTGGGAATGATTATTGTGTAACTAAAGAAGTACAGGGAAAAAAAAAAAGCTTAGTTTCATGCACAATATCCAGTGAAAAGTGGAGAGGCTTTAGGGAACTGATTGTCAGAA
Source organism: Chloroceryle amazona (assembly GCA_027560015.1). Classification (NCBI taxonomy): domain Eukaryota; kingdom Metazoa; phylum Chordata; class Aves; order Coraciiformes; family Cerylidae; genus Chloroceryle; species Chloroceryle amazona. The sequence continues at coordinate 22,384 of JANHFX010023074.1, read as the reverse complement.
AAAACCCTAAGGTATAGTGAAAGTTTAAACAATCTATGCGAGATTGAAGTTACACCCTGTGGTGAAAGAGGCATGTAGTCTAAGAAAAATACTGGTGTATTTACATTTTGCAGCACAGAGGCAAAATCTGTTTTGATCTCATTTGTCTTGTTAAATGTTTAAACCAACTCTGTATATATAATCTTTATATCCTGTAAGAAACAGGTTGAAATCCTGCATACTGTTTGTCAAATCCGAAGATCTAAAGCAATGCTTTTGGAGGCTTATCAACTTTAGTTAACCACAGAAGCATTACGGTATGTTTTTGAGAAGCTGATTGAACGTTACAAGGCAAAGCAAATCTGCAGTGATGTGGCATTTGATTAGTGAGGAACTGGAGGGAAAAAAAAAAAGACATGTTGCAATGTTTACACATTTGTCATCAGAACCTATGAGTAAAAAGAGATTGGTCTCCTTAATGCACACAGGTTCTAGGAGAAAGAAAGTTTTGTGAACAGTATAAGCTACATCTCTGGGTCTGGAATCAGACTGATTACTTGGAAAGAAAGATGATAATGTTGAGTTTATTGGAGTCTCCACCATCATTTGCAGAGGATTTTGGCATTTCTGTTGCACTTGGATAGACAAGGGAGAAGGATGTATTTCTGTGTCTACGTGTATTGCCTAGGGTTAAAAACTCAATGCCTGTATAAACAGAAATACAGGTTTTGACACTTTCTTGTAATGTTTTAGTTGTGCACTCCATTCTGTTAGGAACTTTTTTTAGCTACTGACAATCCCAAATGCTAAATCTTTTTTCATCATATGCTTCCTTCAAAAAACATCTTCAGCTTTGGTGGCATAGGAACACAAATGTCATTGAATGTCCATGATACTGAGGAGCATAAATTTTACATAATATTGATTGACACAATTGTTATAAAATACTTAATCATATTTGACCATGAAGTAAAATGCTAGTTTATATGTTCAGCCTCTCAACTTATACAAATACAAATTAGGATAATTCTGTGAATCAGTAGTTATGCTTGTTTGACCAGGAGGACTTGGCAGAAAATCTGTAAAAGTTGATGTGATTTTTGATCTGTTGGTCAATCAGTTAATTTGTTTCCCTTTTTTTTTTTTTTTTTTTTTTTAATGGAGGGGTTGTTGCTTTGTGACACTGATTATAACAAACGCCAAAAGTGTTTATAACTGAAGTGGTTTCAGGTGCTCCATACACAATGGTGCTTAAAACTCACAATGTCTTTCATAACAAGTTCCATCATCAAGCATGCCAGCTGAATCAACAACAACCAGTAAAATCATTGCCAGGGAAACCCAAGTGATGGCCACAAAACAGGAAAAATTTTGATGCTATGCAAGCTAGGTGCAGGAGGAGAGTGCATTGGCAAATACAGCATTTGCACAATCACAGGCTGATGGTTTTCAAGAATTTGAGTAAGGTCCCTGGCTGACTCTGTTTTCAGTAATGTCTTTGCTTTGTGACTCTATGTTCCTAAGACTTCTTTATGTACATGTTTCTTTCTTAATGAGTCTGTGCATGTGGGGCCTATAAAAATATATTCTAGTTACAGGAATTATGGGAACTTAATACAGCTGCCATTCAGTATGGGTTGCAATCACTGAAATACATGACTGCTGAAGGTAGTAGCTCTTCAGTAGATTAAGTTTTTTCTCGAAGTCACTGTGGGTAAATCAGTTTTTCAGTGTGGTGGGTCATAATCTATCAACGATTCTGCTGTCTTTAGAGGTATTTTCATTCAACTGAGATTTAAACATGAGGGGAGTTCAGTAAAAGATTTACTGCATAGCTTTGCTCTCAACATTTGTTTTTTGGGTTGGTTGGGTTTTTTTTTAAGTGAATATATGAATGGACTACAGGTGTTTGCAAATAAGTTTTATATAAATACAGATAATAGTGAGATTGTTCTATCCAGTATAATCAGAAGAAGTTAAGAGCTTTCCATTTTTTCTGTTCTTAATGCTACTGGTTTTTCCCACATCTGTTTTTAAGGCCTAAATTATATGAAATGTGCTAGATTGGGTTGCTAGGTGCAATTTATTTCAGCAATATTCCTTTTCAGATCTATCTGAATCCATATTTTTCCCTTTTTTTTTTGTTAAAGTAATCAATATTTTATTCATTTTTTGCAGCACTAAATCTGAAGTTCAAATTAATAGCATTTAAGATCACTTAATAGTCAAAAGTGTGCACCAGGCTTTATTTAGGGAATTCCAAGTCTTGTTTTGCAGATGTGTTGATGTTTATGAAGCAAATAAGCTTTGATCATATTGGTTAATCCAATTTAAAGTTTTTTAGAATTCTTGTTTAACCTTCAGCTTGAGATAACCACTGGTGATGGCTTCAGAGAGAAGGAGTGATAGCATATTCCTGCAAAATACTGCATATGAACATTTGCAGCTATTACCATTTAAATAGCCAGTGTCAACCTAAACAATGCACAAGGATTTGAATGATATTTTTTGTGGGGATTTGATTCCGAGGATCTTTACGGTATGAGTACATTATCCAAAATGACATATTATGGAGATATTCTCAGCTGGAGCAAGCACAGATCTCAAGTAAGGTGATGGGCAAAACTGCATCCCAACACAGAAGGAGCAAGAAATAATAAATAGATGGAAAGCACTTTGTGCTCTGTCCTCCAATATGTACATCAGTGTATTGTGACATTCATTGGAGAAATCTCATCTTCCCAAGCTTTATCCAATTTTCTGCAATCTATTTGAGTAGGTCTACTTCTATTAGGACCATATTTAATGGACAAGTAGAGCTTTTGTTCTAGCTGCATAGTGCAGCTGGAATAGTATCTGTACAAATCTTGAATGTCTGAGTTCCTTGATCTGGAAATCTGATACATTTACTTATGTTGTTTACTTTCATTAAGGTTAGCATTTCAAATACAACTAGGAAAGAATTTTCAGGACTGAATATTAGGGAAAGGTGTGGGGGTTTTTTTCTGTGTCTGTTGTGTGGGTGGGATTTTTTTGTGTGGTGTTTTTGTTTTGTTTTGATTTGTGAGTTTGTTTTTGTTTTTGCTTTATTAGTTTTATTGCATAATGATCTTCAGTGAATTTTTATGAGAACCTCCAGAGGGATACATAGTATAAATAAACCAAAGTCTGGAAAATCTAAGGTCCAGGAAGTCTTAGAGTTAAAAACTTGGACTTGGAAAGTTAGGCAGGAACAAAGAATGCTTGCAACCTACTCCTGCAGTACTGGGGTGCAGAGAGCTGCGAGCACAGGGCTGGAGGAGTGTCAATGCCTAAATTGGTATCAGAATCTGCTGTCTAGATTGATTTTTAGAATGCTGAGCTTGTGTTAAATTACAGCTTATCTCTTAATTGTGTAAGTGTGATACTTTCATAATAAACACAGTCTGCCTGGGTTCATCTGAAAACAATCTTACACGTTTGGTTCATTTTATACATGGGGACTTTTTTTTATGTCATCTGCTGAGTGGGCTTGGTGCTTTTCCCTCTTTTGTTTCCAAATCTAGCTTTGAGCACTTGCAAGAAAAAAAGAACAACAGACACAAAGAGGAACCGAAGTTCTTCACTGTAGAACTGTACCTACAAAATTTGTCTTAAAACTTCAAGTATTCTATTTTTGTACAAAAGAAAAAAGGTCTCAAAGGTTGAGGAACCAGATATTTCTGTCTTTATTCTCTATCTGCAAAATTGACTAGATTCTTTGCTTAAAAATATTTGTTCTTTTATAATGCACAGGAATGGATTGATCGATACTAACATTTCTGTTTGCAAGTAGAGTTTTACTTAATGCTTCAGTGATATGAAAGGTGATGTGTAGTACAATGTAGGATGGACATCACAACACTGACCTTGCATTCAGTATATCATAGGAGACATGGTGTGACTGACAATATTGACAATGTTATGATATTATTGTTACTGATTTCTGTAGGTATACTCTAAAGTGATCTATACCGGGGAATCTCTCTGGTTTAGTGCATTACCAGTGCTTTGTTTAACAGGGCTATATACTGTCGATATACTTTGTTACCTGTTTGTGTTCTTTATATATGTGTCAGTTCATTACATCACAGACAAACAGTCTGTGAAGTACTGTTTAAAATAGTTTCCTTTTACTTTTCTTGTTCAATATTATCTCTGGTGAGATGATATATGGAGAGATATGTATGTGTGCATACATAGATACACATATATAGCCATACATACGGTATGTCTGCATTTGTGTTGGGCATGGGAATTGTGGAGAGGGCTGTTCACACTTCACCTACTTCCTATAAACTGATTACAGTTTTAAAATCTCATTGTAATATGAAATATGCTTAAGATGGTCTTCCATTTGAAAGCTAGTCTGATGTGTACTGATATCTTGCTCATAGATGGTGTATGATACATGTTCAAACACAAAAAAGGACCATTTTAAAAATGGCACTCAACTTTACTGATAGTGTTAAATCATATAACCCCATCAGTTTTGAATCAAGTTAGACTTTATCATCATTTATAATTCATTTGAATTCCTCTTTAAGTCTGCTTCAAGCATCTCTTAGGTGTTTAGACTGCAGAAAGATAAAATGCATAGATGTATATTGCTGCCTAATAAATCTCTTCCATGTTTTTCACTTGCAGAGACAGAGTAGCCTGACCTTGAAAAAGGGCTATAATCTAGTGTCTTTATAAAGATGAGGAAGCAGCTTTGACAAGTAGAAATTAAACCCTAGATGGTCCAGGACTATCTAGCCATTGCTTAATCTTCTTAATATGGTAAGACAAATCCCATTCTTCATTTTTATATTAACATATTTCAATTTTATTATAGTTTTTAACTCTTAAGCAGAGCTGTATGAGCTTGGATAGAAATGCCAGGCAAGCACACACATTAAAAAGAAAAAGAACTCAGCTCAGCAAGCTCACAAGTTTCAAAAAGCTTATTTTAAAGGGCTGCGAGTGAGGAAAAAATTAGGGCATTGAGCAAGCCCACGTAACTACTTCAGAGACAATATAATAAGGCGTATAAGATGAGAATTAATTACTATTAACAATAAAATACATTTATTCTGTGTAGGACTTGCTGTCAAGATAGGATTTGTAAGTGGGCACAGACTTAGAAACATCCACTTCTGATCATTACCTGCATCATCAGCAAGTTTCATAGTTTTTGGGGCAGGATATGATTATCCTCAGTTGTTTCTGAAAAGGAATGTACAATGTCAAGTTTAATCTTTTGTGAGGTGACTGGCTGTTGTTACAGTCTGTTACAGTGCACAGACTGACCAGAAGAAATTAACTTTGAAAACTATTTCTGGAACTGCAGCTCTCTTCATTCCCATACCTTCTTTTCATTTCTTTCTTTCAAACTAGCATAATAGATATTATTCTGTATTTGAAGAAATTCTCTGCAACTGAGTGGATTATACATGTCATTAAAGCAGTTAAATAACTGAGTTGTGGTTGAAGTTGGCCAGATTAATGAAGGACATAAGTAATATTTTCAACAACCCACACCTTTTACTTGAAGAATAGTTATATATTTTATGGTTAACTTTAAAACTTTGTCACTGCTTTTGCAAATGTAGAGATAGAGTCTGTGGTATCTGCTCAGTATACACTTTGGATATTTTAAATTTGTTATTTGAGCTAGAGTTGTCCCTCTATGGTACTGTGTGTGATTGCTATTGTTAGATTATATCACATTTTCTAGGAAACTTGTCCACTTCTGGGTTCATTTCTTCAGTTATGATTGTTTTTCTTATGAAAAAAAAAAAATCTACTAATAACCTCAAATTAAGTATTTGCAAAGATTTGTGTGAAAATTCACACGAGTAATGTATCATTAACAGTCAGAAATTAAAATTGGTTCTGCTCAAGTTGTTTCACTATCTCTAAAATTTACAATTGCACATGGAATAAATTGTTTAGAAAGTGAAAGTTTTATAATAGAAGTCAAAACACCCCAGATCAAACTTTGTACCTTCACTGTAAGGGTGTCAGTGATATTTAGGAACCTGAATTTTGAAAGGAGGATTTTCAGTTTAGCTGCTCAGGTATTGATTCTGTTCAGCATGCTTGTAAATAACCCTGGGAAGAGGTGATTAGGTATAGAGATACAGGCTGCTGATTGATTAAGTATTTCTGAATGCACAAAAGTAAATCTGATTTTGAAAAGGTAAAACATGACTTTTATGAAGCTGACTGACATCTGAAATTCAATTTTGGTAAATGCGAAGGATTGCAGGTATTTAAATATGCATGTATTTAAATATTTGATTAGTTCAATAAAACTGTCGCCTTGATTCTAGTTAAAGATGAAAATACAGTTTTACAAAAAATCCAAGAAAAAAATAAGAAAAATAAAAAAATTAGTATAATCCTTTTGAAATCTAGGTTGCATTGTTAGCTTGAATAATACAGGCAAGACTGGTCAAAGTTCCCAGAAGAACTAGAAGACCTACAAAGAACAAGAATAATAAAGGCATGGAAGGTTTTCTTGCTGAGGACCAATTAAATGGTTATGTACCATTTTGGAAAAGGGAGGACTACGATTGTGGTAAAGGTCTAATAAATGACAAATGGTGTGGGAATTGTAGCATTTTATATTACTACTTATAATGTACAGATGAAGATGTACTGAATAACATAATCATGCAGCAGTTTTAAAACCAACTAAAGGAAATATTTGTTTGATAAATGTGTAATTAAGTTGTGGAATTCTCTGTTAGAGTGCATGATGGAGATCTGAAATGTGAATAGGCTTAAATGGGTTTTGATTATCTTTGTGCTTTAATAAATAGGCCTAATTTTGTGGATTTTAAAGAACATGCTATTTTCAGATACAATTCCTGCCTCTGCTTTCAGATATAATGTTTCTGATATAATATCCTGCTGGAAGGACACACACATTACATTTTCCTAGTTTCTTATGGTATTTCCCAACTGTGGACCTTCACTCAAACAAACTATGGCTGTTCTTGTGATCTTCAGACATTTGCGAACAGGATTAATTTTATCACTACAAACAGTTTCTCTATGAAGTGTGATATTAAATGCTTGCATATGTTTACACTTTAATCTTGTGAAGTGCACCTGCAAGACATCCATGCTAAAATGTGCTGTGCTTGAAAAGAACTCCTCGATGGTCCATGCACTTTCTCAGTATGTTCACGTATATGAGCTTTGCTTCACACTGTCAGTATTTTTGGCAGGCATGGGTGATCGCAAGGACAAAACTACAGGTCCAAATTTAGGGACTGGGCTTTGCTTCTATGTAGTTGCTTTTGCTTTGGAGAATTTGCTTCTGATAATGTACTCAGATCAGCTGTCATCTTGAATCTTGGGCCAACAATTTTATGTGGATGGAAAGGAACACCAAAGAAAGAATAACATGGAGCTTCTCTTTCCCTGCCTGGGCTCCTGTACCCCTTGTAGCATTCTGTTATCAAGTTGCAGATCAGTCCTCAATCAGGAGCTGAAATTTACCCCTTTTTGTGCACCCATGTTTTTTACTTTCCTGTGAGGAAGCAATTTAAATTATTTTTGGGACGCATATGATGCTAGTGACTTTTGAGGTGGTGTGTAGCATGTTTCCCTCTATTTGCTAATCAATTTCAGGACCAATTAATTATTTAAGGTTCACAGTTTTTGTTCTTTGCTTTTGTGATCCATAATAGATGTTCTGTTTTTTTATGGTAAATAATGCAAGTCTGTTGATATATGTTATGTATCTCAGTTTACAGAGTTCCTTTTCTTGTCTAAGGATTCTCGAGGAATGAAGGAAGATGGGCTAAGAAAGAAGTAAGGTAACAAAACCAGAAGGATAGGAAAATAAATTCACTGGAATTTTGAAATAGCCTATGTGAGAGAATGTATTGTCAGCAAATTTTACAAAGCTTTTTATGGTACAGAATGAGGAAGAAATGTATTTCAGAATACCGGATGGACTCTGATTACCCTAAAGCATCTCATTTCTACTTTAGCCTAAAATTGACATGGCTGGCATGTCTTCCTCATAGCAAAAAAAATCCTGGAAAGCCAAGAATGTACAGCTGGTGCCTGACTAGTTCATTGCAAAGAGGAAATCCTAATTAAAGCCTTCTTCATTATGTATTACTGTGTCCTTGGAAGGGATCAGATATTATATAGAACATTCCATGTCAGGGACAGCTTCAGAGACCACTGCGGGGGGAATACAAGTTCTCTTGACAATGAGGTGTTTTTAAAATAGATTATGGTATACAGAAGTAGAGTTTTGGAAAATTTGGCCTTTGTTTTGGATTTGCAATGGTTTGGGCGCTCTGCCTGTAACTGTACAATCACATCCTGGAATTTCTGCCAGTCACCTGCCACTTGATGTGATAACATCTACACATGCTTCTTGCCAAGTCCCACAGGACTCCTTGTTGCTCTATGCTCAAAGATTTAAACCAGATTAAAAAGCAAGCATGAGAACCAGAGCATGAAAATAACCCTTAAATGTCTGGGAAGCATGCACTGGTCTCTCACAAGTCACAGCACTCTTTGGCATCATACAAATGACATAAGTGCCAATGGGTATCAGCTGAGAGCAAGAACAAGCTGGTGATGCATACTACAGACAGCTTCTGTGGAACACTCTGGCTCTGTTGATAGCTTAAGCAAAACGTTGCATTGACTCAAAAAGAATATTTTGTGGCACCACAACTGCAATATTTCAAGCTGGGATAATTCTTACATATAATTTTAATTTTCCCCATGGGAAAGTGAAAAAATGTTGATCAACCCATTCCCTCACATAGAATAGTGATTGCTTTTTAATAATTGGTTTTATAGAAAAATGCTCAACTTCATATCTGGGAGTTAGAGATTAATATCCTTGACTAGAAATTGTCTCCTCATTCAAACAGAAGTTCTTTCACTCTTAAGTCCCTTACAGGCTATTCACATTGTCTCAGGCTTAGCTGTGTTGTCATAAATGAAGAAAGAGTGTTTTTACAGGCTTCTTAAATTATAAACCATTGATTTATATGGGTAAAAGAACTCCCCTTTTCATAAGAAAATCATAGGAGTGAAGAGCTTTCAGTAAAATGTCTCATTTTGCTAGAGAAGTTTTACAAAGTCTTCACTCATAGATTTATCTTAAAGGATTTGTAGTAAGCAGAAATGTTTGACCCTCTGTTTCTTTTTGTGGGTACAGACTCAGCTATATTTAAATTTTATAGCTAACATATATGCAAAACTTGTCTCATTCTGACATAAGACATGGCCAATTAAATCACACAATGTATCTGTTAGGATAACTAAGTGAAGAGATGATTTTATTGTATATTACTTCAGATACCATTGTCCCATGCTGAAAATAAAGTGAGTCTACCTAAATACATAAACAGATGATGCTATTTCTGTGCTGTTTGTTAATGGTAGCTGTTGGAATATTTTGCTTCTATTTTAGAAATAAGAAATGTGCAGTCATTCTCAGGGCTATTTTAAACACTGCTGGACAAACCTACTCTATTTCCATCTGTTTTTTAATTAATATATCCATGTCTCCATAAAAACAAATCCAGTGGGATCTTACAGACACTACTAACTCTTGTGAGAGTATGCTACATATCAGCAAACTCAAAGGGAATTAGAGAAAATAGTTATGGTTTTAATTTATACAGTTAAATTATTTATCAGTTTGTCAGTGCATTAAAATAGTTTTCCATTTTCTTCTTGAAAATGTTTCCACATTTGAATACATGTACCTGCTCAGATATAAGTACTCTTGTCTTTATTTAGCATATTCTCAGTATTTCCATGGTCAAACCACCAGCAACATTGAAGAACTCAAGAACTGCATTCTGAGTTGAGCCTCAGCACTGTACACCTATGGTAAGATGACATTTTGGTGGTTAACTTTGACTGTATTTCTGAGAACATATTCTGCCTGAATATGACTTCTGTTATTAAACCAAAACCAGTTTTATATGTTAAAGAAAAAAAAAAATTAACAGGCTCAACCTACTTTAGAACCATAATTTAGAAAAAAATAATTAACAAGAAATTCCACAGAAGAAATCCCATTGGCATTTCAGGCACAGACTGTAACTGAAAAATGCTTTTATATACAGATTCATACCAGCAGCTTTCTGTCCAGCAGGTGACTGTCTACATTAAAAGGTTTGTAGAAGTGTAGATTGTAATAGGATGAACAACCTGGTTAAAACACTTTGATTCTTATCTTTGAAATTTTTTTCTCTGTCACATTTGCCTTAGTTGGTGCTGCTGCAGACAAGGGGGATATCAATGCTCCCATTGTAAACTGCTTTCACAGGGTTTTATGACTTCATTGTAAAAAATAGCTTTTTTTTGAAATACATCAGAATTTAATTTTTTTTTTAAGAATGCTTTTTTTCAGTTAAATAGTGGATGTTAACTTGAAAAACCACATTTGTTGTAAATAAAAGGGCAATCTTCAGCTTAGTAATATCATCTCAGATTAATAAAAATGACAGTATTTTAAAAATCCAATTTTGTTTTCACAGTTAAGGTTGTTTGCTTGATTACCTTTTTTTTCATTGCATTTTGATTAGACAGGGAAAATCGATGAAGTTAGTTTCAGTGTGCTCGTAATCATTTTCTCTCTCAGGTTGTTACTACCACAATACTTAAAATGCAAGAGCTGCAAGGTAAGTTTGAGGAAAACACCTGCATTTATTGGAATTTTCTGAAAAGTTCTAATGTTACACCCATCAATTTTTGGTTACATCCATGTGTCACAACCCAGCAGCATTCCCTTGTTCAGCTCCAATTTCTACCCTCTTGCCTGTGAGTCTTGCTGCAAAGAGCCTAGCTTTCAAAGATGCTGTCTGCAGTTCTTCCTTTCTCCCAATTCTGAGGGGCTGTTTTCACAAAAAAGAGCTGGAAGATGAATGAGCCAGGAATTCAGAGGGGTGAGTTCCTTTCCCTGCCTTCCTTGTCTTGTTTCCTTGCAAGCCCAGGCTTTGCCCTTTCTTGTTGCCTGACTTGTGACAATGCACCTGACTTGTTGTTTGAGTTCTGGCTTTTGGGTTTGTTCTAAGCAGTGACTTTGCTGTCTTGTAGCTTGGCACAAATATGTTGTAATGGAAATGTCAGTCAGTTCTATCACAGCAGTCTTGGTGCTGTAACAAATAACCTTCTGTGCAGAGGTATGAGTTCAGTGTTAACAGGTTTTATTTGGCATAGCTGTAAGAGAATGGTGATGCCTTTTTTTTTTTTTTTAAATCCTGGGGTTTTAAAAGTGCTTTTGCTGTTGGGTGCATGGCTAAGTGAGGCTTTAAAAGCTTTTCTTGGGAGCCTACTATAAGAATTCAGGACTCAAGAACAGTCAGAGAAGCAGTGTCAACTTGAAGCCCTTTGGGCAGTGAACTACAGGTCCCTTGTAGAACAGGTTAGCATATGGAGGGGTTTGCTCTTCTAGTAAATGCTGGGAAACTGGTACATTTTTTTTTCTCCTTGATAGAAACACAGCATATCAAAGGCCCATGTTTATTCCGTCTTTAAATCTCTGAAGCTCAGATCTTCAATGTCCTGCAAGTTCATTATTTTTCTTTATGTGCTTGTTTATGCAAGGTATGTACTGTGAAATACAGGAATGAGCTGCTAAATAGTAACTTCTTACTAATTAACTATCTTACTCTTGGTTATACTGTTTTTCCCTTGTTTACAAGGAATTATTGAATTCCTTTCTCTGTTGGAGAAGGCCCTGTCAAAGGGTAATAGTGGTAGTATAAGGAATAGCCTGCAAACACTTGCAAAGACAGCACCTAATACAGCATGAAATTGTGTCACTACTATTGCTGGCAAACAAAACCATTTGATTTGACTGGAAATTGTCTTTAAATGTGCAAATCCTTTAAGAAGAGATTTTCAAAATTACTATCTCAGGTTATTGAAAACTACACTCATTTGAAATTTGTAGGCTGAATATATTACTTTTGTAATTCAAAACAGGAGACAAATTTGTTTTGTTTTAGGAAATATTATAATCATACAAAAGTGATATGAAACCTTTAACTAGATAAGATTTAGATTTGTGATGCAAATGAATTAATGAAAATGATCCACTCACATTAAATGAATAATGGAGCTAGGTTATTGGAAAGTAAAGATAATAGCATCTCTGGGATCTCATTGTTCAAGAACTGCCTATAAATACAGTGCAACATTGCTCAAGCATTACCAGCTTATCTTCTTATTGCTCAAATTTATATGAAAGACTTTTCCATATCTGTGGGAAAATGGTATACGAGGGCCTGGCTATCTCGACTTTTAGTCATTTGTGTTTACCATGTACAATGCTGACTAAAAAAAATATTGGGGTTGCATTGCTAGAGTCAAGTAACATGGTTATTTAAAAACGAGCTTGAGACGGGATTTCTTTGTTGTTCATTCCCTACAAAAACATTGTAATTAGAAAATTCAATTCAGCTGTGAAATGAAGTATGAGAGAAACTGCCTTGGTAGGTAGCCTCTGCAATCCCTAACACCCTGCTGACCTCTTGATACTACTTAAGTGAAAACTATTCTTTCATTTACAAACCCTACTCCTTCCACCTTCATCTTGGCATAGGTTGAAGAGAGTGTTGTGGACAAGTACAGTCAGGAGGAGCTGTGACTGTAGCCAGGAGTGAGTCTCAAAGCAGAGGGGTTGTCCCTCTTGCCTTCATCTGAAATGAAACATCTGGGGCACTATTCCTCTTCCAGTGGTTGCTCTCTGAAAAATAATTTTTGCTAGAGGCTGAGATGTTCATACATGCAGATAAATGTCCTGACCACTTTTTTTTCCTGTAGCTCATAAATTCTAAATTTCTGTCTTGTGAAGTAGGATGATTGCAGTACAATTGTCTCCAACCAGTGACATCTTATAACTGTGTAGTCATGATTTTCTTTTCCTGATAAGAGAGACAGGAGTAAATTCTTCAGCAGAGAAAGAAATTATGTTTTTATATTCTATATTCATCTGTGTGATCATTTTATCTATAGAGGTTTTGGCCATAAGAGTGCTTAATAAGCCCCCTTCTCATTTAGCTGTGTTTTGGTTGTTTTTGACATGTTTTGCTTAGTTTTTTTTGGAGAGAGGCTGCTTTCAGGGAGGCACTTCAGACATCATACTGCAAATGAAGCCTCTCCTCAGCCATTGGTGAAGCATGATTTGAGGACCCATATGATTTCAGCCTTTCCTTTTTGCCACGTTTCTTTTGTTGACTGCAGGCAACTCTGCTCACTGTGCTGTACTGGGTGCTTCTGTGTGTGGTATAGGATATTGTGACACATTAGGTTTGGATTTAATGAAAGATGGCACTTAACAGTTAGTAGTCACATAATTTATTTTTATGGTATACTTTTCTTTTTCAGTATAGCATTATATGGCAAGTGCATTTGTTCATTCCAGGTATGATTAGGTGGCATCTCCATCTTTTGTGAGGCTGAAACTGCAGATATTTTGGGCTGTGTATGTGATCCTGCATTCTTTAGGGAATAAAGTATAACAGTCTGTAAAAACTCCAGATAATGAGCAGTAAATTTATCTGCCAAGTTATTGTCCTTTTTCCCTGGTTTATTCTTAGGCTACAAAACTTAGTTTAGAATATGAATTGAGAAGAACAAATTCACTTGACTCTCATGAACCATCTCCATGCTTCTCTGTGATACAGAAGGGTTAGCACTGCATACAGTTGTCCCTGTTTCAAAATAAGTATTTGCCAGTCTGTCAGCAGGGAAAGCATCACAGACCATGTGAGAGTTTATTTTCATAATTTTGCTCTAGAATGTGTCTATGCGAGAACGGGAGTTTTGAGACAGGCTGGTATTCTCCAGCTCCCCAAGTTTTAGTGGTATCAGACAACAGTAAAGTCAACACTTATTGCATCTTTAGTAATGTTGCAAATTCTAGCCTTGTTTCTGGTTTTCAGGTACTTAATTGTCCTGAAACAATCTGAAGAGGTTGAATTGGGTGGATGTTTTCTTTTTCAACCAGCAAGAGAATAAACAATATAATCAAACTATTAGAGTGAGGGAATGCCTTGGTTCATCAGGTAAAAGTGTTGCAACAACATGGACTGTATGCAAGAGAAAGTGAACATAATATAGAGTCGTAGAATAATTTTGGTTGGAAGAGACCTTTAAGATCACCAAATCCAACCATTAAGCCAGCACTGCCACACCACTGTTAAACCATGTCCCTCACCGCTACATCTATGTGCCCTTTAAATCCCCCCAGGGTTGATGGCTTCACCACCTCCCCAGGCAGCCTGTTCCAGTGCTTTACAACCCTGTTGGCGAAGAAATTATTCTTGATATACAACCTGAATATTCCCTGGTGCAACTTGTCCTATCACTTGTTACTTGGGTGAACAGATTGACCTCCCCCTCTCTACAACCTCTTTTCAGGTATTTGTAGAGAGCAATAAGGTCTCCCCTCAGCCTCCTTTTTTCCAGGCTAAATAACCCCCAGTTCACTCAGATGCTTCTCATAAGACTTGTGCTTTAAACCCTTCATCAACTTTGTTGACCTTCTCTGGACACACTTAAGGACCAAAATGTCCTTCTTGTAGCAAGGGGCCCAAAACTAATCCCAGTATTCAAGGTGTGGCCTCCCCATTGCAATGTACATAGGTGCAATCACTTCCCTGGTCCTGCTGGCTACACTGTTTCTTATAAAAGCCAGAATGCTGTTGTCCTTTCTTGACCACCTGGGCACACTGCTGGCTCATATGCAGCTGGCTGTTGATCAACACCACCAGGTCCTTTCCCATGGGGCAGCTTTTCAGCCACTCTTCCTCAGGCCTGTAGCATTGTGGAGGGTTGTTGTGACCCAAGATTTTTTTATTCAGTGAAAACTATGCCCATCCAAGCCATAAGCAGACATTCTCTGGGAGAATGCTTTGAGAAACATCATCTTACTGTTTGATTACCTCTGTCTGACTCCCTCTAAATTACTCCATTTTACTTACTATGTCTCTGCCTCTTCATTGTACCATCAAATTCTGTTTCAGCAATTATTTTCAAATACTTCAGTGTTCCTGCAATGTATCAGTTTGACTATACCTAAAGTATTTTATCTGTAGAAAGAGTATGACAGAGACAATTGAGCAACTTGTTGTGGTATGAAAATGTACTGATTTCACAGTCTACTGCAGTTTTAGTTTTCCTCTTCAGCCTGTTTACTGGCATGTTGTTGCAGTGCTGATGTGTGGTGGTTTCTCATTTTGTTTTCATTTTTGAAACTTATCTACCCATACGCTGTCCTGTCGTGCTGCACATTGTGACTCATAGGCCATCTGATAATAGTATTTGACTTCTGTCAACTTAAGCACACTTTCAAGTAAATGTTGCAGAAAACCAAATATCAGCTCCTAAAGTTGATGAATTCTGTTCATAGCTAGTTGGGGTTTTTTGGGTTTGTTGTTTGGATTTGTGTTTCTTTGTTTGCTTGGGTTTTTTGTTTGTTTCTTTTTTCACCTCATGAAAAATGTTAAATCACAAGCTTACATTAGGTAGGTTTTTTAAGTCTATTTTTACTAGGGTAGTAAAAATAATTTTTTTAATGTAAATTTCTTTCTGGCTATACTTCTTCAGTCAGCACTTCTATTGTCTCCTTATGCAGAAATTCCATTTTAGCACTCCTTATTTCTCTAAAGCATGATCATAGATGAGTTACATGTCTCTTGCAACACAACAGAAAATTACAGAGAGCAATTGAAGAAGAAGCCTGAATGCTACTGGCCCAGAGCACACTCCACATGCTGAACAATTTCACTTAATTGCTCATCCCTCTCTCTCTTCGTCTTAGACTTACTGTAATGTTCTTTCATGTGTAGAGCATTTTCAGAGGAGTTAAGGTATGTCAAAGCTCGAATACAAAAGGGTATGCTTAGAACCTTGTGTCCTGAAATGGCTTTCTTATGGTTTTGGAGACCTGAGGTGTTGCAAATATCTATTCCTTATTTCTGTGTCTCAACCTTATTCTTACCTGAACATTATATGTAAACATAAAATGTCCAGGATCATAATATGAACCTGATTGTTTGCCAAGTGCAATATTGGAGCGGTTTACATGTGGTCTCACATCTTTAATATATAGCCATAAAAAGTTAATTTAGTTAAGTGCTAGAAATATCTATATCCTTAGCTATTATTTAAATGTTGTTAAAAAAAAATGAACATATAAAATCAATGCAGTGTTAATTTACTGATCATATGCTATTTAGAATAATTTGTTTAATTTATTTCCATGCTTATTATTTATTGTCTTTTTCTATCTCTGATATAATTGGTGCCTGTGTATTATAGCTCATCTTTGTATTTTAGCGATGCTCTTTATATAACACCTGCTTGCATCTTAGCCCCTACTACTCTCTGCATATGCTAAGACAGAAAGAATTGTAGGGTTACTGTATAATTAAATCCTAGTATGTCTGTCCCACAGATTTGTTTAAGACTGTAGGTTTATTAAAATATTCAGTGTAGATTAAAACATCATCATATAATCAACTGCAGTAACCATCTCCTTGGAGTATTAAGTAAATGCAAATAAACGACATGTTATCTAGGTGTATATATAGAGAAAGAAATAATTTAAACATTTTTTGTCACCAGTAGTGAAAGGCAAAAAATGCTTTGTGCTACTTCAGATAATGCAGTCCTGAAACAGACCTTGCTGCCCCACTTCAAGCATAATCCATATAATGGCTATATTGCAGTGAGGATAAGATCATCTTATAACTACCATAAAAGTGCAGTCTGCTGTGGTTTCCCAGTTTTTTCCATTTTCCCAATTCCTTTTTAAAATCAGACTTAAATAGACTCCCAGCAGCAGTTTATCTGTGCTGCATCAGAAGATAGATATTTTGGGTTAGTAAGAACAAAAAGCTCTACAGGTAATAATTGCTGCTCTCTTATGAACAGTTAGCAAAGAACACCTAATTTCTTGAAGAAAAAAAAAAAAGGGCTATTTTCAAGGCACCATTGCAAACAAAAAAAAATCTTAAACTATGTAGTTTAATAGGGAAAAATACTAGCATATCTAATTACAAAGGTATTTACATCGATGATAAAAGAGATTTATTATAATGTTAAAAATGACTGGTGTTGACAAGGACAACTTTAGAAAGCAAGAAATGTTCCAGTTTAATATAAGTTTTGTCATTTATTAATATTGTAGAAGTCAGGGAGCATGTCTGTAAAAAATCAAATGATTTTAGAAAGCAGTACTTTACCAAGTGCTTCTGAAAATGGACATAATATCTAGCTACGTATGGTCTGGCTGTGCCAGTTATTTGAAACGTGTACACAGGGTATTTGTTATCAGCGTGTTCAAATGCATTTAAATCAGTGGTAATGTAGGAAAAGTACTTTTTAAAGCACTGAGGAAGAGCTATGAGGCTCTTATTTGTATATGCTCCTTAACAGAATTGTTCTGATGAGAGTAGCTAGAACTTTCCATAGCTATACATTACCCTGATAAATAAGGGTATTTGTCCATCCCACATTTTCTAGGTGTCATTTCCCCTCCTTTACTAGCTTCTGCAGAAACTCGTGGGTCAGTGATATCTGTTGCATTTGTCTTCTAAAGAATAGTGAGTCTTCTCCAATTCAGGCAAGCAGGGAAGTCTGTTGTGGAAGGTTATTTACCACTACTGTTACCTTTAACAAGCAGTGGTAAGAAGGGAGGGAGCCTTTGAGACAGGTGTGGGAATGTTATTTACTTTCATTGCTCTCTGCTAACCCAGCCAAACACATTTACTCTTGTAGTATCTTTCTCTAACCATCCATACCATTCCATATGAATAGTACTTGTTGTAATAGTGCTTATTCCATCTTTAAAGAGTTTTCACACATGTATTTTTTTTTGTTGCAAACAGTAAAAATATCACAAAGTGATAATAGAATGGGGGCTCACCAGCTCTCAACCCATCTTCACAAAAAATACAACAAGGTGCATTGTGTTTTATCTGATGTGTTACCAAGCTCCTTTCCTCCTACAGTACAAACCACAACCCATATAATTACTGCAACTTTTGCACCTGTAACATCATCTACAGACCAGAGATGCTCAGGAAAACTTATTTCAAATTGCAGATAGGAGACACAGAACCAGAAAATATCAGGAAGTTTTTCCAAAAGGACAGTATTACATAACAAGCTTTGAAAGGGAGTTGAGATTTATTTAGTTTGAATGAGAGTTCAGCAACTAGTATGGTCTTCAGTTAATGCAAGGTAGGTAGGTAGTTGTATTCTGAATATCTGACAGCAAACGAGGAACACTTTCAGAGACAGATCACTCAGGAGCATGCATTATACTGATACTCCAATTGGAGTAACATTTTTCTTCCCATTATATGGGATTTTTCTTAGACAATTGTTAGCTTGTGTCAGAGAAATGTAATTGTTTCACACTATGTGGACATATGCTGGCCTGAAGGCAGTTTTAGAAGCATCTGAGTGCATGCTAGATTTCTGCACAAAATTCAAACGGAGTAAGACACATTAGGTGTTTAATTTCCTTTGTATGCTCTTGGAGGACCTGCAGTTGTCCTGGAGGACCATTGGCAAAGCTAGCCAGAATTATGTGGAAAAGCCATCGTTCAGTGTCGTTTTGAGGAGTACCTCAAAGGGAAGCAGAACCAACAACAAAACACAGGGTAAAATAAAAGCAATGTTTCCACTCTTGTCACCGGTTAACAGTGGCTGAAACTTAGAAAAAGATTTACACTGAATTTTACTCTCTTCAGGGAGATTTTTCCTGAGCTTGAGGTCTGCCACCACTGATGTGTGTTTCAGTATCAGTGTGCAAGGATGCCTGATTGCATCTTGGAGGCAATAAATAGTACTGGCTGCAGCCTAGGTTTGAGCTTGACCATGCAGCTCTACCTTTTGACTGAGTTCTTCCTGTGTCAAATGATATTAGTCTAACCAGTAATCAGTTAGGGACCCTACCAGTACTGCGCTGAGAATCTGTTTAGCTTTGTATTGGATATATACTTCTTCGGATTCATTTTGGTTTTGCATTCATAGGTGAGTGAGGCAGACACAAACCTTTCTGTTGTTTTAATTTTTATAGGAAATTCAGTTTGTTTCAGATTTCTGTCATTACTGGTGAATAAATTCTAGCTTATTTAACTGACAACTTATCTGTGCACTAGGGACAGTGTTTAACATTCTTCAAACATTGCCTTAACTTCCACAGATATTTTTACTTTCACTAGAGATTTAACTTCTCCCTTATTCTGTTCAGAATTTCATTAGGGGATTTTATTTATACTACTGAATCCTTTTCCAGAAATCAGTAAGAGGCAGTATGTTGGATAGGCATGCTTTGCTCAGGGTGTGAATTCAGTTCTGGCCAGAGCCTCAACATAAGAAAATAAATGACTCCTAACTTGTTCCTATGACTCTGAAAGATACAGTTCCCCATCTGTGACTCCACTTCTATTTCTCGTTCTCTTCCAGCTTCTCAAGAGATGAATTGTAGGGGATCTATTATCCCTTACAGATAATCTACATTGTTGGGTACTTAATACCAAACCTGTGACATATAGGAAGCTGTATGTCCTAAAAAGGTAAATGAAACATGGAAACAGCACATTTCCTTCTCTGGTTTGTAAATCCAAGCAAATGAACTTTGTGTAAGAATTATTTGTTATGTTCGTAAATACTGTGAGGTGCCTTGTTGCTCTAACTAGTATAAATTTCCAATCTTTCTAATAGGATCTTCCTCTTTAGAGAATGCTTTCTTGAGACGACGATTGCACAGCTAATGAATCATTTGCCCCTTTGAGTGAAAACAAAAGCTCTGTTTCAGTGTTACTCACAATTCTGTCCTGTTCCTTGAGCTGACAGGCATCCGTTAGAAGTCTCTGGCATTCCACATTGCAGATTTCTTGGCTTCTTGGGACTGTGCCAGGTTTGACTTGAGAAGTGAAGAATCAAGCCTACAGAAGTTTTCACGCTGTGACCTATTGGGGAAATAACCCAGGCACTGGACCAGAAGTTCTTGGTATTTGGAATGTTTCTTGATACTAGGGATAAAAAGGCTTAAGGTGGAGAAAGTAACTCACTGCGAACTGAAGTTCTTTCCCTGCTTTCTGTTTAATAGGACTAATATCACTCCTGATAGTGACTTATGGTTTTGAAGGACATGAATCACCTTGTATTCCTTCAGCTACCTGCAGTATTCCTATACTTCGGAACGTTATACACCAAATCTCCCCAAATTCTTTGCCTGGAAGGATCTTTTAGCATCTGTTGTACTGTAACTGCTTTAGTTATGTAGACAAAAATAAAATAAAATAAAAAAGATGATCTGCTAAAATTGTGAGCGCTCACTGAGCTGAGTGATTTGAAACTCTTGGTTCATAAGCAGTTTCCACATGTTCTATCATTACCGATACTGATGAACTGAATTATAGTATGGTCTGCCAAGCCCATCTGAGGCTGCTGTGCTAGGAACTGTACAGACACATAAATGATTGCTTCTGCTTCAAAGAACTTGCAATAAACTATTTTGTTTATTGATAAAGGCACTGATTATATTACTTGTCACAACATTATTCATCTGGTCAACAGAGAAGCTGTGCTACCTTGGTTTCCACTCCAGTCTGGTGTCATGTATGTCATTCTGCCTATTAACCATTTTGTTCCCTCCCCAAATTGAATATCATAAAAATAAAACCTTTATGTGGCCTTTTCAGTGAAAAGATCCTATTTGCTACCAGTCTCCAAATTTGTGATGATGACATAACCGTACCTCTTTTGAGTTCTCCATTCACCATATGTATTGTCTTTGCTTATTTAACTTACTTTCTCTTAACTGTGTGTTGCAGGGGTGTGAAAATGCACAAAGATATTTCCCCTTGTTATTTATTGCAGAACCCTAACGAGGCTCTACTTGCTGCAAAAATGAGTGGAATGCACTTCACTCGGGTAAAAGCAGCAATATCATTTATTAAGCAAGAGTAACAGTTTGGCTAATTAGTAAAATATAGCAAAGAATGAACTAAGTTAAATGAGTTTCGATTGATTGCAAGGTCACTACATTACTTCCTACAAGGCAATTAATCAAAGATAAGTGAATCTAACTAAAAGTAGCATGATTCTATTATGAGTAAACTTGTATGCAACTAACACAAGCAGTACAATTATAATATTTGTACTAATGAATCTAGAAGCAGTAGAAAGATTTCAGGCTGAGGTTATTGAGCTTTTTATGGGGACTGTGAATGGGCAGAAGGAAGAGGATAAGGGCAGCCCTTCCATTCAGTCATGAGGTTCCGAATAGATCCCTTTTCCCTCCAAGCTCCTTCGGAGAATAAGGTAAAATCTGCCCCTAGTGCAAGACCTTGGCAGTGGTTTATGGCTAAGGACAGAGGGAAATGATAGAATATGAGATGTTGGAGTTTTGTGTAACACAGTACCTTACAGTAAATGATAGCAGCAATCCATTAACATTGATATATCAATACTAAATCAGAATAAACACTTCATTATGATAAATGTAATAATTTCTATAAGATCTGAAAAACCAAATCACACTCATACACACAGAAAGCTATTATATACTTATAGAGGTTAACCCATGAATAAAATGGAATTATTACATGTATTGAAAATAAATTTGGCAGCCTGTCATCTCCAGGATTTTGTAAAAAGTCCTGTAGATGAGAAATACTCAGAGTCCTTCACTGAAATACTCAGAGTCCTTCACTGTTCTTGGCAGAGGGACGGTATATCTCTTCATCGGTCATTAGCAGACAGATGGTATATCTCCCTTTGTCCATCTTTAGCAAATGGATGGTGTAGCCTGAGAGCCATCCCAGCTCAGGGGAGATGCGAGACTTGGGCCTGCTGAGATCCTGGAGAGCTCCAATTGGCCTCGCTTTGGATCAGTTTGGGCAACTTTGGATCAACTTTGGGCAAAACTAGGCTGGTATTTTCTATTGTGGCCAACAGTCTCCTGGGGGCTGGGGGGGACTGTGTGGTTGCTCCTTGGTTGCTCCTTGGGGGCTCCTTGGCCCCCTCTGTTTGGAGTATTCAGGAGAGCTGGATATGGTCAAGGGAGGCTCAACAGCTCTGTCTCACAGACTTATTCTTCAACCCTCATAGGGAGATTGGTTTTTTTTTGGTTCCAGGCATCACAGAAGGTTGAAATACACCAGGAACCAAAGCTGGTTTTGGTTTCAGGAGACTGTACACAAGGATGAAATGTGCTGCAAGCCAGGGCTTACCAAGTTTTCCTACACGCCTCCTCTCCCCAGGCCTCATCAGTCTCTAACAAAGAGCAATGGCAGCAGTTGTAACGCAGCCTGGGAGCCTCTTGTAGTGCAGCCTGGGAGTGAAACTCTCTGCAGAGCCACACAGAGCTGGGGGG
>JANHFX010023073.1:0-12948 GCA_027560015.1 Chloroceryle amazona | reverse complement strand
GTCTATTCTGCCTTTGATCCCAATCCATGTGTTCCTGAATCCAGTTCCAGAATCCAGCTCCTGAATCCAGTTCCCATTGCCACTAAGTCCAGTCTGGGACTTTCCCAGTGCCTGCTCCACAGCATCAGTGGTGATGGTGACATAACTGCCGTAGGGCAGGGGGAGAAGAGCTGGGTTCGACATCGCTTTTGTATGTATTTGTGTATATTTCACTTTATTGTTGTCATTTTCATTAAATCTGTTCTAGTTTCCCCTCCCAAACTGTAAGTCTCTCTCCCTTCTTCCCTTTCTTTTCTCTCTTGAGAAGGGAGAGGGGTTAACAGAGAGCAGCTGGTATTTGCCTAGTGGCCAGCCCAGCCCTAACTCTTGACATACATCAAACACAAGAAAGCTTCTCACTAATCTTCTGTACAACTACAGTAAACTACAGAGTTATAGAAAGACAAAACAAAAGGCCTAAAATGTGAACCTAAAGAGACCTGACAAGAAAAAAAGACTACACTTATCCAACCTGTTTCAAGTTTTACTGCAAATTAATTTACAGCCTACCTATAAAGCATCTTTAACAAGTATACAAATATGCATAGTGTAGATTTCATCTTTCTCACACAAACAGCTGTTTAGTGCTAAATTTAAAATAATTATGAAAAATACGTGTTTAAAATTCTCAGAAGTTAGGTTGGGACTCTTACAGTAAACTTAATTCCCGGTTGCGATCGAATCCCCAGATGTTTGATTTCCAGCTTTGCAAAGAAGCAAGTTATTTGAGTGGGTGTAAACATCAAATGTATGTTCGTATCTTCTTTGGGGCGGATTTTGAGTTCCCAAATACTAGTTAAACGTTCTTCTGATCCAAATATATTTTGTAGCTATAAAAATGGAGACATTAGAAGTGAGGGACTATATTAGGGAAAAAACCCACAAACAACGACAAAACCACATACCAAAACTTACCCCCAAAATTAACTTCAAAATATGGATTAACTCAGTTGATCCAACTTTATGTGTGTTTAAATTTAAAATATGCAAAAAAAGAGACTAAGATCAAGCTATTCTTACAATGATCCAACATGGTGCTACAGAAACCCCTACTCCTCGTCGTTTAGGTCATGGAGCTGTTTGCCTTCCATCCACAATACAGTAAGGCTGAACTTAACCAGCACTACCTTAATTCTCAGTTTAAGGGGTTTAGATATCAAATCTGAATGTGAGGGAAAAAGGAAGATATAAATGTAAGTGGACTACAAAATCTTCTAGTTATGGTCATTCCCAAAAGGCTAATTCCAGTTTTACTGTCCTTTGGAGCAAGGTCTGGAATTCCTCCTGCAAGAAAGGCCACAGATGGATCCCTTCATTGCATGGGGGCCGAGCTGTGCTACAGCAGTTTAAAGAGCTGTAAAGCAGCCCCTATTTAACACAGCACTCTTAGCATTTCAGCTCTTCCTAAGGCTAACAGTGTAGCTTAAGCTCTGCTACCCTGTCCATCTTGGAAGCCTCAGACCAAATGCACAGCCTGCTAGACACAGACACTTATAAAGGAACAACAGACAAAGCAAAGACACTTTTACTATAAACATACCCTGGTAATGATCATAAACACTAAAGAGAAATTTTCTGGACACTTACCCGAAAGCAGTCTTGATCCTGGCCTCGTATCAACAGTCTTAAATGCTGGGTCACAGAAGGAGAGTCATTTCTTAGAGTTAATGTCTTTTGGCTGGAATATAGGAAGTTGAGTTATATTTTACAACAAATGTAAATTAACTGCATCTATTTATTCTTGGAAACAATAGATATAGGACAGTTGATTTTCAAGTCATCTCATAAAAAAATAATCACCTCCTAGAACAACAGACTGTTACTTAGAAAGTCATTTCTGTGTTCTCAAGTTCACAGACCTTACAAAATTTGCATCAGTACACACCCATCCTCACACAGCAAAATAACCCCCAAATTTATATAAATCACAGCTCTTCTGGAGTTCAAGTGCTGCACTTGACTGCTGCTTGCTTTAAAAGTTCAAGCTGTTGTGCCAATACATAAATGCCTTAAAAAAAATCCACTTTATATCAGAGTTACAATTAGATTATCTGAAGCCATTTAGTTAAGAAGAAACAAACAGTTGTGAAGAAATAAGGATAACTTTTTCTTGTCATGTACTTTCCAATATCATAGTACCACAGAAAAGTTATGGCCACTCCATCTTCTTTTTTTTCCCCTCTCTTTCTCTTACATCCTGGTGTTGACCAGGCTTTGGGTACCCAGACCCTCTCCAGCAAGAGAAGCAAGTGCCTTTGTCATTTTAACAAGTACAAAACCAAAAAGAAATGAGAAAAGGAGACTACAAGCCCTAAAACTAGTGAAAGCTTCTAATGATGCAGTTGGAATTAAAGAGGAGGATGGAGAGATTTTTCAGTGGCATTGTTTTCTACTCTGTTGGAACAAAACAAAACAAAAATCTACAAATAATTTCAGCTTCCTAAAGCCAATGGTGCATCAAAACTGTTTTTCAGGAGGAACAGAAAATAAAAGTGTAGCAGCACACAGGGAAGAGAAAGCAATTCCCAAAGACCAAACAGCCAAAGCTAGTAAGTTAGCAATGTGCTGCCTTAAAACAGAAATACAGGAATACAGCTGGCAGAAAT
Source organism: Chloroceryle amazona (assembly GCA_027560015.1). NCBI lineage: Eukaryota > Metazoa > Chordata > Aves > Coraciiformes > Cerylidae > Chloroceryle > Chloroceryle amazona. Next base: position 10,303 of record JANHFX010023073.1, on the reverse strand, counting down.
GGTTCTTTACTACAAGCATGGATCACTTTTAAACACTCAGGAACATTATTAGATACCTCAAAAAGTTCAGGAGCAAAACAACACTGAATTAGTCCCTAAAGTAACATTTACTACAAGTCCAGAGATCTACAAAACTTGCAGCATTTACCCACAAAAGTAGCAAAGTATATCTAGACAACTGTGAACAGTTTCACTAAGTGATGGAAGAGTGAAGCTGTAAACTTGAAACAAAACAGTTCAGACAAGATAGAATCCCAATGAGGGATGCAATGGATTCTTCATCACTAGAATTCCAGCACTGGAATATATTCAAACTCAAGTAAATTAAGATGTTCAGCATCTGTGCTATTCAGATGGTCAGATTACACTATCAGACTGGATTCTTCCAGTCTAGTGGATGAATTAAAGGAAAATAAGTCTAAAGATTTATTTCTATCAAGAGACAGATGTCAAGAGAACCAAGAGAATTCTTCCATCAGCTTACTCAGAAAATATTTTTCACTGTATTTCTACTTACATAGCACATTGATCTTACAGAATCAGGTATTATTCTAGTGATAATTATTAACGAGTCCTGAAGAACACAAGAAGATCAAACAAGATCACAGTTTCTTTCCAAAAATTTCTTAAATAAATAAAAACAAAAGAACTGTAATTTACTGCTTCTCTCACTTGAGTCATAAACCAGCTTAGTTTATCACCTGGGGATTATTAAAGTGAACAAGAAGTTTAACTTCAAATAAGTTAATATCAAATACTTTAACACGATACTGTACATGAACAGCTGCCCAACTGATACTTACACTGATGCTCCAAGGGATACTCCTCCCCAGGCAACGAACTGCTTGTTGGAGAGAATGGGTGGGATGTCTGAGCAGCCACCAGGAGCTGTAAGCACAGGTCTGTTTTCCTCGGACACCACCTCACCTTTTATCACCACTTCATACTGAGGCCCAGATGGCAGCACAAGGATTTTCAAAAAACTTTTAAAATAAATAAATACAGTTAAATCCCATCACATAACAATTTATCATGCTGAAGAAAATAAAACATAACTGAAAAAAATTAGATAGGCCTTTCTAAACTATCTTCTTAAAGGGAAAATATGCATGCCACATGTCCCTCAAGCAATCTTCTGAAGTATTTCATCTGGAAATGGCTCATAAGTATTTCAGAGACTACAGGTAAGCAAGTTATTTTTTGCCCATACTAACTTCTGATTATTTGCAGACTAATTTTGGAGAGAAACTAATTTTGGAGAAGTCTATCTCCACACAGGTTAAGAGAGATGCCTTTTGAAATACCTGAAAAACTTCAATGAAGTTTTACAAGTGTGAGATTCCCAGGAGTGTCAAAGCCAAACTCTTGTCCCGTTAACAGTGTTAGTGTTCTAATTCACAAACCCAAGATGTTGTCCTCAGTTTCCTGGGATTGCTGTAAGAACATTGATCCCACAGACAGGGAACCAGCCACCTACAGCTGGCTTTTCATGGTACAGTCTCTTCCCTACAGGGCACAAGAATGGGGAATGTGACTACTGCCACCTTCTTGACAGAGCAGAGAAATGAAAGGAGAGCATCAGGAGCAGATGAAACAGAAAGTACCTAACTAATGATACAGGGAACGAGAGAAAAAAAACAACTCAGAAAAACAAAACATTAAAAAAAAAAATCTAGGAAAAAAGGCGTAAGGCAGGAAGGAAATAAGTTTTTAAAGAATAGGCTGAAGCATTTGCTATAGCACAGACCCACTTAGAGCTGGGAATGAAACTGCAGAACCTCCACTCTCACTCCCATCGAACTCTTATGATGCCTCCTGACAGAGACCTACATCCCACCAGCAGGGAACATGAGCTGTTAACTGCTACATAGTCAGTTTTTTAGCCTTCTGGCAGCACTTGCAAGTAGACTGCAAAGTTTCCAACCCTACTGAGTAGCCTGAGCCTGTAAAGCAAAGCAGCTATGCATAAGGCCACAGGAAAGAACAATTAATCACTCTGCATGCCAATCCATCAGGATCATTAGCACAGAACTTCTTTGTTTAATTTAATGCACCAGGTAGTGAAGTTGAACATGCTTCAGACTCTATTACAGCTGCAACTGTAAAACGCGTGACAAAACTCCATTGCTCTGGAGAAAGGAGTCCAACCCCTGCTGTGGCCAAAACAACTCTTGCATGACACCAACACGGTCACTTGAACCAGTCAAGTCTATTTTGCAGAATGGAAGTTGAGTAGGTGCTAATGTGCAAAACCAGGAACGTTTACATCTGCAAAAGGAGCGTGTTCATCACTGTCAGACAGGATTTGCAGCCCAACTTCCATTTGATTAGTACAGCCAAAATTAATGAATAGTTTTGATCCTGATCTGTGCTCAAGTTTTCTTTTGTAGGTAAAATAGAAATTACATTTCCCTTGTCTCAGAGTGAAGAAGAGGGAAGCAACTGAAGGGGCTACTGAAGATAAGTATTTTAAAGCTGTGCTTTACTTTAGAAACAAGTACCATGTAAAGGGCTTCAAGGACTTACTCCATTTATTTACACTAAACAAGTCTCAGGATGTCTGGTGGGCAATACTGCTGCTCCTTAAGCTATGCACAGCAAGAGAGGCAGGTAATCAGTGGAACCGGTCAACTCCAGCAAGCACTTACTTCCTAATGAATGAGGACTCATGAAAACAACTGAAACCAAAAGTTTCCCTTGTGGGTAAAACTTTCAATTTGTTCACAACCTAAAATTCTAAAGTAGTTCTGTTTAAGGCAGGCAGCATAAAACCCCTTCTGTTTACCTTTCTGTAGTTGTTACTTTTTTTGGAAAAAAGTGCACAGTTACTTTTTGTTCTTCTCCAGCAAGGAGGAAAAGATCCTCAGGCTCAACAGCAAAGCAGCTGTCCTGATCTGAGGGCTGAAAGTCAGCAAGGAGAAAAGGGAGGGGTGGTTACTTATTTTAATGGAGTAAGCATTTCTACAACAGGTAACACGATTTAGATGCGCAATCTGTTGCATGTGCAGTTCAGACAACTCAAATACACAAAGCACCTTTAGAACCTTCCCTGTACCCTGCACTATTCTCTAAAGTTGGACACTCCAGTACAAATACTTCTAACAGAAGCACCTTAAGACACCAGCTGTGGTTGTAACATGGAAAGAGCCACAAGGACTGAAAGAATTTAACAGTAAGTACACCACTAGTGATGAAACATCACAAGTCTCAACAGGGCCACCAGCCATTACTGGTATCAACTACGATCCAGTATCACCATGTTAATGTGGCATTTGTGGCACTGGTTATGCATTCTGTTTCCATGGCTTCTCCTCCAAGATACGATGGGCTTATGACCCTCCATTATTTTTATTTTTGATGTAAATGGGGACTGACTGCTCCCCGTGTTGATGCTGAAATGTAAGTTTCAAATGTGCCTAGTTACCTTCCAGTCTAGACCATACTTTCCATGGATCCTCAAGAAAATTCAAGCCACTTAGAGATCACACATCTGCAAAGAACTCGTTTCATACTCAGGCCAGCAAGATGTTCATTGAAAACTAATGCAGCTTCATTAGGAAACAAGGATGTTTCCTTCTTGCTCTAAATGGGCTTTACTCCACGAGTTAATATCTGCTCTACAGCACAGGATTCACAACTTGTACATATTTGCTATATACTTGTTAAAATCCATTTCTTAAACATCATCAGAGTCTTTTTGTTAAAACCAATGTAACTGAAGCTGAGCAAGAAAACTCCCATATATTTTTTCCAATGATGTGAGCTAATCCCTTTGCTCTCTTCCATTCTCTTTGGGTAAATTTGTAAGCTAGGAAGGATCTCAATGCTCAGCTCTTGTTTCAGTACAAGCCTAACAGCACAAATCTCAAGATTTCAAAAGGGAGACGTCAACCTACCGTAATTTTCAAATTTACACCAATGTTTCCAGCATTTTTCAATGGCAGCTGCTGTTTGGCTGTTGAACCCACACTAGTAGACAGATATATCTCCTGGAAGAAGTAAAGAGGGTCTGTATGTATGCATATACATGCATATAGATTAAAAGCAAACATCACAGAAGTAGGAGGCTAGGAGAGGCAAACTCTAAGTAACCTGCTCTAGTTGCAATGTCCCTTCTCACTGCAGAGTTGGACAAGATGACCTTCAAAAGGTCCCTTCCAATCCAAAACATTCCATGACTTAAAAAATCCACTTTGTAAAATACAGACCTGTAAATTCTTTGGAGCATGTATCCTGGCTGTTCCAGCTCTTGCTCGGAGAGGAATACTTTTAATCACACTGCTAGGTCCTGGACTATCCACCTCCACATCAACTCTTGCCACAAATACATCTGCTGGACCCAAGGGATCTAGGAACAATTCCATAAGCAATAAAAGCAAGCAAGTCTACCAGCAGCAAATGCCAGTCCTATGGGTGCATGTTTCCCTTCAGCTACTGTCCCAGCTTAATGTGCTAATATTGTGGTGATAGTAACAGTTCTCCCATTACCTTGACAAGCCTTTCCCCCCCCCTTTTAAATAAAGTATCACAGAAATTTTATTTTTAAGTTTTACCTTTCTGTGAAATGTGGCTGAAATTCTCCCTAAAGTAAATAAAAGAAACCCATCTTAACATACTAGCCAAACTAGTTGATATTTGTACTATTTAGGAAGGCAGAAAAACTTGAGATTTCTTCAAATCTCCAACCTATTTTGCAACCAATGTAATTTTTTTCTTAAATGATGATTTAATTCCTTCAGCAAAAGGAGCAAAGCAGACTTCATAGATTTTGCAGTAGATAAATAACTCCTGTTAACATATAAAAGATTAGGACATTGAAATATTCTGCCTCCTTCAGTTGCTAAAACTGAATGGGATACCTGAAATATCAGCATATGCAAGCTAAAGGTGGAATGTTTCAAGCCTGTTCCTGCAGTTCTAACTTACACATATGTTAAGAGTCTGAGTTGTGTTGGTTAAAATGAAAACCAAAGTGCTATACCTGAAGAAGAAATTTGTTTCTTAGGGGCATGGAACAGAACCCAAACTGTTAAAGCTTCAGGATCCTGAAAAAAAAAAAGGGTTTACTCACCATGGGAGTAAAAGAATTACTGAGAAAAACAACAACAAAAACCAAAGCCACCACATACTCAAGCTAGCAGCAGAACTGTACTGCTCAAATAGGCAGACTCCCCAAAAATCATTCCTGTGAACTCAGACAGCAAGCAACAGGAGGAATCAGCTCACTCCAAGCTACTCACTTGCCCATCATAGCTCGCATGTATCACATGATTCACAACTGATGGAGCTGCTGACTGAGAAGCTGCATCCATTTGGAGAGATTGTTCATCAGAGTGATTAACTGGCTCCTTGGAAAATGTGAAGCAACGCCAAGCCACTGCATTCTGTCAAAGAAATGAAGTATTAGAAGTGGTAAATCTCTTACTGTCACTAACAGTAACCCTGAGAAATACAGGCTGTTATTGTCTCATGGGGAACAAAGCAGACACAGTCCTGCTCTTGCTCCTGCTGAGGAAGAGAGAACACGCTAAACTTGTCACAGTCAGCTGCTGTTCTGCTTGGACAGAGGAATACATCTCCAGTTTCTCAGAGGGGAGGTTTAGGCAACACAACCCTGTTACTGTCTGCTGCCCTGTGTCAGGCAACACCGAGGCAGCACTCGGTGGCTAGGCTGTATTAAAAAAAAGCCAGAAATCCGAAACACCACCACCTAAACCACCACACCTACCCCAGAAGCATTTTTCTTGGTACCACGTCCTGGTTTGGGCTGGAATTAAGTTAATTTTCTTCCTAGCAGCTGGTACAGTGCTGCGTTTTGGATTTAGTGTGAAAACAACACTGATAACACTTGGGTGTTTTAGCTGTTAAGCAGTGTTTATACCAAGTCAAGGACTTTCCAGCTTCTCCCAGAAGAGGCTGGGAGGGGACACAGCCAGGACAGGTGACCCAACTGACTAAAGGGGTATTCTATACCATACAAGATCATGCCCAGTATATAAATTGGGCAGAGCTGGCCAAGAGACACTGTGGCTCAGGTACTGCACCACCACAGCCAGCTAGTGGTGTACAATACAGCTGCTCAGCACTTGTTTTGTATATTCTATTATTAATATTCATTATTATTTTCCTTTCCTTTTCTGTCCTATTAAAGTGTCTTTATCTCAATCCAGAAGTTTTACTTCGTTTTTTTCCCTGCCCCGATTCTCTCCCCATCCCACTGTGGCTGCTTGGTGCTTAGTTGCTGGCTGGGGTTACACCACGAGGTACCCTTACAGCAGACTCCAATTATCACCCTGAAATAAATTGATTTCCTGACACACCAAAGATTCTGGGGGGAAATCTTACACCTAGTGTCCAAGTGCATTCTCAACGGCATAAAGTGTTTTGGTATTAAGATTCAGTATGACAAGAAGTTAACATTCACATATAGGAAGTTTACTTACTGCATTAATAATAAGTCTAATCGGCACAAAAGCATGAGTTTTGTTGATAAGTTTTAGTGGAAGAGCCTTCCAGCTGCCAGAAGTCAAGTCACCAAAATCCAGAATATCCCTCTTTCCCGTTTCCACCTGTTTTTAAGGCAAAGTAGAATTTCTAAGGAAGGAAAACCTCCAGAACACACTGTACCATACAAGTGCACCAAAGGAAGGATGTTATTCACCTATTCCATCCTCCTAATGCTAAACCTGCCTCCCAGCAGGGCTAGGAGGAGTCTAAGAAACACGTTCCCTTTGATGTCAAAAGGGGTTACATCCAATATCTCCCACATATTTTGCCTCAATCAATCAAGTCAATCTTAGTGGAGTATTAATCCACCAAAACCCAGAACACAATCACATTATTTTGGCTAATTTACAATAAAAAGCAATTTAAAGTAGGATTATTGCTCGCAAATAAGAAATGTCAGCTTTAGACAGTTAACGTGATGTTTTGGCAAGTTAAAAGAAAATAATTAAGGAGTAGTTCATTTTTGTTAGCATAAAAACACCTGCATGATGGGATCTGCAGCAAAATCCAGCTTTTCTTTCGTACTTTTTCCAACCTCAGGTACTTTCTCCAGATAGCACACAGGGTTTCACTTTAAATATGAAGCAAATTTGAATGAACTATACCATGAAGAGCATGGAGAATGATGGATTTTGCCAAATTACGCATTAAAAATATAAATTAAATGTTATGGGAGAAGCATTAAAAGTTATATTCATCCATGTGTATTCAACGAGAATATCATTACTTTAAAACATATATTTAGCCCAAGGCAAGTTAATAGACCACATTAAAATGGGAAAAAAAATTATTAGCTGCAGTTAATGACTGAAAATTTTCCTTTTATTGGGAATGTCGCAGATTATCACGTAATTTGTTCAGGCACTCCCAAAAGTATCATCAAGCCCATTTCTACTTTTTAAGAGACTAAAATTTAGGACTACATAAAGGTAGATTTAATTCTTAATGTCACATTGCTCCCACTTGGTTTTTCTTCATAAGACAGAAAGAAGCAGCATTTTATACATCCACTTACTTTTAATTTTTAGTTAGTCCAAAATAAGAATATATTACTTTCAGCTTACTTATTGTTGTAGAGAGTAAGAAACCAAGCCAAAGCCCACTTGGTGTAAAAACTGAAGAAAACCTTACAATCGGCAAGAAATGCTCTTCTCATGCCCAGTGGTATCCAACATAGCTGATACGTAAAGATCTCACCCATTCTACTAATGAAAAGTAACACATTCTTTTCAAGACAGAATCATTCATTTCCAGCTACGTGGTTTTCCACAACCAAGGCTTCCTAGAGAGTTATAATCTTCACATAAATATTTCTCCTGTGTTCCCTCCCCACCCCAAACGTAAGAAATTCCAGGTTCCTTTGAGGAACAATTTTGCATTCTTAATTCTTTTCCAGTGTATTAACTATTCGTAGAATTCCAACAAGAAATAAACCACAGCCCAAAACACAGTAAGCAGCTACTTACTTCTAAATTTGGATTTTCAGCGACTGCTGTCAGAACCACCCTGCTTGCCAGAGCTTCTGCCTGAATGACAGTCTCGGCATCTGCAGAAACTGGCCAAGATGAAACATTGAGAATACACTGAAAGATCCCCGAATGACAGGGCAAGAACAGGATTTTCACATCACTGGTAGAATAGGGTCCTACAATGGCTTTGTTCTTGAAAACAAGACATTGATATTTCATAGGATCCATCTGAAAAACAAAATCCCTGTCGTTGACAAAAGGTCTCTTGCCGTAGGACAGCTTCTTTCTAAATACCACATTTATCTGGCACCACTGCTCAGCACAGATATTTTGTGTATGTTTTTGATCACTATTTATTATTGCATCTTCGTATTCATGTTCCACTCCCATCCCATTCAACTGTAGGCATTTTCTTTTAATTTGAAGAGTTAAATAAGTTAGCCTGAAAGTTGCTGGGGTTTCTTTCCAGCATCTAGTGAAAGATTAACACTGGGATAAGTCTTTATTATAGTTGAAAATTAATTCATAAGTATAACCCTGATTTTTGAGAAAGGACAGCAGCAAAATAAGTAAAAGCCAATTCTACTTGGTGCTTTCTGCCATCAGGATGGAAGAGGTATGGTGGAAGAACTTGAAAGTCAGTAAATTCTAGTGCAGATGTCTTAAAGTTTGTTGTGAACGTATTCATTAGATAATCTTCAAGGAGAGACAGCCTGCAAGTCTCACACTGTGTATCTCAAGAGTTAACTCGACTGAAAAAATGCTGGGTTCTTTTTAATTATATTGTGCAGTAAAATTAAATTTATAGATTATTCACAGAAACAACTACAAATGGGTCTGTCAATTCTAAAGTACTTTCATGGAAAAAAAAACAAACTCACCTCCTGGTACAACAATCTCAGGCTTGAAGCACCACCTAAGAGCCCCCTGTTACAGAATGACTAGAAAAATACTAAGAAATCTTAACTCTTGCATACACTTGTATATAGACAAATGCAGAATTGTGTGGGTTTTGGAGAGAATATATTCAGAGAAACCAACAGCAAAACCAGAAGACATCCTTCTAGAAAGACATGTGCTACATCTGCTGGAAAAAATGTACCTAAGGTGATATGTGATAAGATTTATAAGGCTCACAAGCAGCAATATATAAAGTGAATCATTGTTCATTACTCATCAGTAATAAGGAACATCAAAGAAAACCAGCAAGAATCAGATTTAATAAAAAATATATAAAAAGGAAAAAAGCAGCTGTGCATAGAATCCATAACTGAACTGTGGGCAACACTACACAATTTCAAGAGATGAATGAGAAAAAGAGCAGTCCACCAAAATCTAGCAAGAACAGAAATAACATCTGAGTCAGACGTTTCCAATCATCAAACTGCCAGCAACTCAAGAGTATATGATGCTTGTTCTGGTGTTAATCATCTTCTCTACTAAGAGTATTCATTAGTAAATTAAATTCTATTGATGGACCTTTAGTCTAATGCATTCTGATGCTCTTGACATCTTTACACCTGTAGAACTATTACTATGATAATAGGAGGTAAAATTTAACAAAATTAAAATGCAAGATACTGAATATATCTTGCCTACAAGGGCCTACAAGCTACCCATAACCCACAGAACCCAGAACTTGAAGCCTGCTCCAATTAATTCTCTGTTACTCAAGATCTCTTGATTTCAAGAGAAATGGGAGCAAGGTGGACAAGGTGTTTTAGCAGTAAGAGTCCTCAGCACAGTTGCTTTTTTCCCTAGAGCTGACTTTTCTTACATTCAAAGGTGGGAATGAATAAGCAGTAAGTTCAAACCTTCTTCTCTTACCTTCTCCCCATTAACTGAAACACTGAGTATTCCAATGCTGACCTGCAGCCACCGTTCAGTTGGATTAAAAATGCTAAGAACTGTCTGTGATGCAATTCCTACACAGCAGGCATTGGGGAGCTTCAGCTCTTCCGGCACTTTGACATGTCCTTTGGAAGAAAACATGCTCCTGTTAGTTCCAAGTCCCCAGAAGCAAATCAGCATTGAGGCTGCCACCACATCCAAGTTTCTGAACTTGTTTGACCAAAGCTTTGTTATGTCAAGGGACTGTTTGCCTCCTACAGTTTTCATAAGAATGTTTTCCATGAGCCTGGTAACTCAGAATTTCAATCGGTTGTTTGTAATTTGCATCTTACCTGGAGTTTTACTGTCACCAAAGAGTACTTCTGGAAATCCCAAAGACATTAACCCACAAATATGTAGTTTACATAAAGTTTAATATTTATATTAACATTTATATAAAATTTAATATAAAATTTAAAATATATAAATTAATACTT
>JANHFX010023072.1:74854-92717 GCA_027560015.1 Chloroceryle amazona | reverse complement strand
TCTCTCTTTCTCTCTTTCTCTCTTTCTCTCTTTCTCTCTTTCTTTCTCTCTTTCTCTCTTTCTCTCTTTCTTTCTCTTTCTCTCTTTCTTTCTCTCTCTCTTTCTTTCTCTCTCTCTTTCTTTCTGTCTGCCTTTCTCCTCCATCCCCGTCATCTATCTATCTATCTATCTATCTATCTATCTATCTATCTATCTATCTCACAGTCTTTCTTTTCTTCTAGCCTCTCCTTCAGGTAAGGTTAAAAATAAATGAATTGGAGCAGTAACCCGGCTCATCAAATCTTGCCCTCCCCACTACTCTGATGTTATAATCTGCTTTCCCAGTCATGACCAGCGGGGACCTTCTCTTCCTCTCTCCTGCCTTGCCCCAGTCTCTTTTTTTAGACTCTAGGTAGTTCTAGTTTCCATTACAAAACTTCACCTTGATTTATATAGTCATAAAGATCATTTTTGTCTTTCATTCCTTTGGGGTGAACTCCTTTCTTTTCTTTCTTCCTTTTTTTTTTTTTTTTTTTATTTTTTTTTCTCCCTTTTCCCTCCCCACCTGCGTGGTATGGCCCACATTTATACGAGACCTCATAAATAACATCTGGTGTCCCTATGAAGGAGCTAGTCAAATGTCTTAAATAATCCCCAGTAACAATATAATCACTGAATTCCTTTGTTTTCTCTGTGTCTCTTGTAAACAAGCATCCACACATATTATTTCCTCCCCCCCCCAGCTGGACGTGTGTCTGTTGATGTGCACAGCTGTCTCAGGACATTGCGGTACATGTCCTGTCATGACTGTGCGTAGCTCCACTTTGGCGTGAGGAGTTTGTCCCTTTCACACACCACTGCTGACTTTTGTGAGTTAAGGGGAACAAAAAATAATAATAATAAAAAAAATTCTTCGGTTTTGCCTTCGGAATTCAAACCTTGCAATCGACTCCAGCCGGTGCAAGGGGCCGGTCCCACCCGATGCTCCCCCTCCCAGCTCTGTTTTCCGCACATCCCACGGCCCCTGGGGCTCCAAGCCGGGTTGCCCTGCTTTCCCTTCCAGCAAGTTGTCCCTTTGCTTGTGAACGCTTTCCTGGCGGGGAATCTCTGGAGATTTACTAGTTAAGAGTGTCTCTGTAGTCTCTCCTTAATATTAAGACGACAAAAAACCCCAGAATCTCACGCAATTACGGAATCACCGCAATTACTTCGGAGCTTCCTCTAAACAAGACTAAAATTAAAGGAGTGTGCGCCTGTTTTTGCGCATGCATTTCTCGCCCCAATTTTCCTTTTACCTTTCCAGGATCTACGAGGTCAATGAAAAAAATCCACAACCAAAAAAAACTTCAACAAAACCTAAATTAAAAAGAAACCCCCAAAAGGGCTTAACACTTGGCGAGGTGTTTTTAAAGCGAAGGCAAACACTATGCAGAGTTTTGCCGGGTGCAGTGTGACCTCCCCGGTTCCCCAGCGTGGGGAGGTGCTGTGCCGGTGATTATTAGTGCTATTAAACAAACAGTGACGTGCCCTTCATCTTCTGACAACATGCGAGGAGGATGCTTTCCTCAGGTCGAGAGGAACGTTTCCTTCAAAGCAGAAACGTTTGGTTCTTTCCAGGTGATAAATTAGTGAGTGCTGAGATTTACAAAGACCATTGGGTACAATTGTAATTATATTCATAGTTTTACTCGCTTAAAACGCCAAGGTGAAAGAAGTGAATGTGGAAACTCTTCCTCGTAAAAATCCATCGAAGTACCAGGGGGGATCTTTTGCCTCATGAAACCAGCCCTAACCATAGTTTATCTCGCTCTTCGTGCACAAGAGCATCACCTGACAGGCTTCACTTCTGAAAAACTCTCAGTGATTTAACTGAAAGCTGCTGTTCCCTGAAAAGCAAAAATAAAAATAAAAAAAACAATCCAAACCAAAAAAACAACAGGCAAAAACCACACACACACACACAAAAAGAAACCAAACCCCAAACCCACCACAACAAATAACAACAATCAAAACAAAATGAACACCCCAAAACTTCAGGAGCAATTCTACACAAAATATGTGAGCAACGATCAGGATGAGAGGAAGCCCCAGTCTCTCCTATACTCTACTTCACTGCGGAATGTATCCTATTTTTTTTTATCCTGGATAAAAAGGGAGCCTGTTTCCAGCTCTGTATAGAAAATCACAGTACAATAAATGGCAACAATGGGAAGGGGTGGTGATGGAAGAACGGCAAATGGGGCTAAAAAGCAATTTTGGACAAATGCTTTTCACGAAAACAGGTTTGCTTTAAAAATCTATTTAAAATGGGTATAATGCGCGCAGGAAGGAACGGGGTGAAGTATCTTAAAACGAAAAGTTCTGGATTGTAATATTAACATTTGTCGGTGAACGTGGGAGATGGTTTTGTTCGACGAGGAAAACAAACATCAGCTTTAACCTGCCCCAGAGAGCCTCCTGTTCAGCCGCTGCTCATCCTTACCCTCACAAAACACTGTGTAAGGCAGATGAGCGAAGACGACTGAGAAAGTGAAGGAGATTACCGTTAAAACCCCTCCAGTGTTGCTTTCCTGGGACTTTGCCATTGCCGTCGGAGCCTGGAATCTTTCCCTACGCCCGGCAGCTGCCGGGGAAGGACGGGGCGATGGCCGAGGCGTAGCAGGGACCTCCTTCTCCCTTACGCTTCAAAGGTTTCTTTTAAACTTTAATTTAGGAGTGACATGAGACGAGAAAAGTAACTCAGTCTCGACCTGAAAACTCGCATTTTGGAAACAGTAGATTATTTTTTTCCTTACCCCGCCTCAATTCTCGCCAAGCCCCCTCCCTCGCCCTTAGATCTGGCTTGGGAATTCGGGACTTGTTTGGAAAGTTTGGAAAGAATAATCCTAAAAAACAGAGAGTTTCTCTTCTGGATAGAAGGCAACAATTATAGCGGTTTTCTTGCCAATACCCCTATCCCGAAAACATACCCAGGGCTGGGGCGTCGTGAAGTTCTGGATGCTGTGTATGAAAAGTGAAGCAAGAGCTTCTCCCCCTCCTGTAGCTGTAGAACTCGTGCGTGTGTGTTTGTGTTCGCCTACGTACTTGTGTTACTGACCTGCAGGAAATATTTTACAGCCACTTATCTCTCCCGGTACAGAAAACGAAGGCTACAGGGTTGTTTTCTCCTGGCTGCATCGCTTTCTTCATCTCTCTGTTTGTATGCGGTTGCCCCATCCCGTGCAGGCAGCTTTTCCCTGGCTCTTTTATTTGCTTAAAACACCTGACACACGGCTCCGGGAGGCTCTTTCTGCAGTCTGAGCTACAACCCCTGCCAGGAGGGGTGGCCCCGCTGAGCAACACGCTCGGACAAGGCTAATGCAAGGCGAGAACTGACGGCTGATGGGGGGGGCGGGGAGAGAAAAGTTGAGTTAACCCCAGTGATAGCCAGGGTCAAAGTAATCCCCTGCTAAAGTTGGGAGAGAAGTGAGGAAGACCTGGGAGGGATGTCATCTTTCCCCCAACCTCTCACCCAGATCCCTCAATCTCTGCAACCCTCCTCGTGGGGTCTGCAGGGCCCCAAAACCGGCCCCATCTCCCCTCGGTGCGGGGTGATAAGGAGCTTGCCCTGCTCGCTTTGCTTCCCCGCCCTCCCCCCCCCCCGCCTTCCCTCGCCCCCTTCCCAACATCCTGTCAAGCAATAGGCTGTAAAATAGTTATCCAGCCCAGCACACAGGCAAGTGCCGTTTGAGAGTAATTTCTGCCCCGAGCGTTTGGCCGGGGGCAAAGCAAGCGTGCTCTCTAACTGATCAACCTGGATATTTCATTATTCATTAATTTACTGTTTAACCAAATCCCACTCATTATCAGAGGCAACGCTTGGCAGAGCCCAGCGAACAGTAGCAGTTGGTGTCAGGCGTGGAGAATTGGCCCATTTGATCCTGGGCTGTTTTATTATTCAACACCACTGACTGAGAAAAAGGCCCATGAATAATAAAGAGCCAAAGCGTGTTTGAACTGAGAAGCATGACACAGCCTTACAAAACAGCAGTTAGGAAATTAAAGGCGAGGTGGCCCAGGCTTTGCATTTTTTATTCTCACTGTGGGCACAGACATTGGGATCCCACATTTTTGTTGCTCCTGTGTTTATTGTTGCTTTTATTACTATTTTCCCACAAGCCGCTTGAGAGGTGTAACCCCCAAATCTTAATTGGGATCTTTTTATTAGAAAGTTTCTATCTGCTTTATCGTGATTATAATTTTGGTTTTAATAATGACACAGATTGTGCTGCTTGCTTTTTCTCCCTTCCTTTACTCACATGGAAATGAATCCACTACAAACACCAGAACTAGATCATTTTGGGTGGAAGTCCACAAAAACACTCACGAAAGAAGGTTAACTGAGCACTGGGATGCCAGTGGTGCCACAGGAACTCTGCTGAGATCCCTGAGGACCCTCAGGACTGGGACTAGTCCATCAGGATCAAGTCTCCAGAAAGTTACTACTCTATAGGCTTTTTTTTTTATTTTGATGCCACCTTTACCTCTAGGCACTGACCAATTACCACCTGAAAAGAAGAATATATACCTCCTAAACAGTGATGCCATTTTAAATTTTTTGTTTGTTTATGTTAGTAGAAAATGATCTAATAGTAATCCTTACTGTAATCTCCATGCTTTTGACTCTTCTGAAGCTAGGTATTTACTTTTTGGCCCTAATCCTTCCCTTATGTATGGCAGAAATTCACAAGTGTTATCCCAGTTACAGTGCATTTTCCAAAATGCTTCCCTTTTTTTAGGATAAAGAACTGTCCTATGGAGTTGTGATATTTAGCATATCATTAAAAAAACAGTTTTCTTATCTAAGGTGGGTAAAATATGGGGTCCTGAAAACAAATGAGGTGCAAGCAGCTTTAAAAATGTTGACCTTAAAGGTCTCTGACTTATAAAAGTCATTCAAGAACAGTGGAGAAAAATAATTTATCTGCAGCCACAATAACCACGAGTGAATTTGGGCTATTCACAGCATCTTAGTCCTAATCTCATCCTCTTCAGATAGGAGAGTTTTGCAAGACTTTTGGTCAAAAGTTTCTTTCTCTCTTGCCCTTTTGACCTTTGGTGATTATGACGACACTGTGATGAAATATCTTCTGATTTCCTTATGTTGCATTACATTTTCAGTCAGAAATAACATCCTTAATGTCATCAGGTTGCGGAAAAGATCTGGCTTTTAGTCTTTCTATGAGCAAACTGCAGGATACATTTTGCCCTTCTTACTTTTCTAACCGCCTTCTGTTGGCTTTGCCAAGAATTACGGTAGGAGCAGTCATGCTATTTTAGTTCTCCCTACATGCAATGCAGGGCACAACATACAGTGGTAGGCACAGAATGGGGGGTACTGTGCCCCTAACACGGAGACCAGTCCACCCTCTTTGTCATGTGTATCTGTTCAGACTCAGACACTGCTTAAGATGCTGGGATGATGAAAAAAGACTGTCCGTCCTGTTTGTGTTCCTTCCTATCTTCTCTCTCATCTTCTCTCCTGCCTCCTTGAGATACAAAGAAATGGGATTTCTGATGGGTGGTAGCCGTGAAGGGAATGATAATTATAAGACCAAGTGCAGGTTATCTGCACATATTAGTTCTGGTCAGGATCAACAAAGACCCTGTACATGATTTAGAGTTACTAGATTTGGATCAATTGTTTATTTAATAAAAAAGTAGCCAATTCATCCCCACACCACATGTCTTGTTTTATTTGTGGCCTGGCTCCCTGCAAAGGCATCTTTGAACACGCCATGTGTATTCTATTGTGGTGGCAGGCACTTATCCATAGGCTCTGTCTCATCCTGCAGGGCTCTTTTTAGGTTTGGGTGGTTTTGTTCTTGTTATTTTTCCTTGTTTTTTTCCTTCTCTCCCCCTTTCCCTCCCAAGCTGTCATTACTTCTAGAAGAACTAGTGTGAATTTTATTGGGATTTAATGTCTTGATTAAAAAAAAATCCCAAAAACGAACAAGTCCAAGTCTCTGTCAAGGATATGTGATTTGAAATTTGGCTTCTTAGTCAGAGCTTTGCCTTATCTTTTTAAATCAAAACCTGCTTTAGAAATCATTTCACATTATCAAAGCTTCCTCTTAAGTCTGGTCCAGACTGACTGTGAGTTTTAAGTACTGGAAAAAATATTAAGGTGTGCATATGGGTGCAAAGGGGTTGGTATAGATGGCACTTGCTCTCTGTATGCCTCTAAAGTGTAAAGACACAATCTTTTTTCTAACCTCTGTTCTTTCTGACTTTTCATTAATATTCATGGTCATATTTAGTGTTCCCAGAATCTGGTGAGGAGAGTCCCATAGCAGCCCAGATTTCTTGTTAACATTTGTGTGGGCTTCACACACCTCTGATGTGGGTTTAGCATCAGGAAGATCATGGGCCCGTGGTCACTGACACAACTTTTTTGATGACTTTAAGAGAAAGAATTTCACCTGCACATCACCATTGCCAAAGTGCAAAAGATGGCCATACGGTCATGCAGAAGAGACTATAGATACAGATCATCTCAAGTAACTTCAGACTGCTTGGACTGTGAGTCACTGCAGTGGTGAGTGGTTGGCCATGTTTTAAGGAAGAAACTCTGTCTCTTTCTCCAGCTGAAAGACGGATACAGTTTAGGGTAGGAACTATCTTATGTTTCAAGACCCCAACACTTTGTGAAATGGGACCTTGCTTTTCATTCCTGCTAGGTACTAAAATAAAACCAACCATAGCATACCTTCTTCAGGGAGTATAAAATAAGGATTCAAGATGATTTTCTAGGAAGGCAACATTTCATAGGAACAGCGGGTCTTTCTGTTCCTTGATGAGAAGTGGATGCTCTTTGTGTTGCTGAAAGAAAAACTAAAAAACACTCTGCTGTCAGGTTGGAAGAAGAAATCTGGTGTTGCCATGCGTGCATGAATGTGACGAGCAGACGTGCATCCCGGTGAAGACTGCTGAGCATAAGTGGATGCGAATGCCAGTGAAGGATTATACCGTAGGTGCAGAATTGCAGGTTTAATCACATGTGATTGTAATTGAGTGTAGGGGGAGGTGGGCAGCACTGGTGGTGTAACTGAATGGGGAGTGTGAGGGTGTGATTGTAATTAAGTGTGGGTGTAACGCTCTGGACATAACTGAATGTGAGTGCCAGGAGTTGGGTATATAACCAAATGTGAAAGTGTCTGAGTGAGTACATGTTAGTGGAGGGGAGAGGGCATGATTGAAGATGAAGGTGATTGTGGCTGAGTGTGTATGCAGTGGAGCTGGTGTGTGAGCAGAGGACTCTCAGAAACCAGGGTGGCAGCAGTAGGACCACAAGAGATTGACTGAAAGACTTTGTGTCTGGAGTAAGAAGTGTGAGAGGTAAGTCTGTGTGTGTGTGGGTTAATAAAAATGCAGTCTGGGTTTTCTAAACTGCAATGTTAGCTGGGACAGCCCTTCTGCTGGTGTGCTCAGTCACAAGCAATCTCACTGACTTTACTGTAAGCTGAACATGCATGAATAAGTGCTTACTACCAGGAACAAGAACTATGAAATTAGTGGAAGCAATTAATGAACCCAATAGTGAACAGAGCTGGGCTAGTCTACAAAACATTGCCTACTTGCTCACATAAAATAGTAGACATATTTTTTTTTTTTCCATGTTCATGCTCCCAGTGTAATATTATTATATTTGTTTTTTACATGTAGTTTAGTCTGTAAGTTTACGGCAGGAAAGTTTGTACAAAAAAAGTATTTCCTAATGACTGTTAGAGGATATTCATAGCAGAGGTATTTGAAAATACTGTTTTTCACATGAGAACTAAGAACTAAATTAATCCAGTCAAGGCAAAGAGCTAACACATCATAAACTATGAGTCTAATCAAAACTAATTAGCCCAGCTTGATTTTCATGTATCAAACATATACATACAAACAACTCATAGATGTGAGACCAAGATGCCTCAAAGAAATTATTTGGAACATGAATTCAAATAATGACTAAACTATAACCTTGAAAACCATGTGTGAATCTAAAAAGAGGTTGATTTAATTCAATCCTTCTTTTGCCCTCCAAACTAGTTGTGCAGCTCTAGTTGTTTGTGTGCCAGAATGATTTAAAACTATGCTACCAGCAACACTCATTGCCATTTACCAATATACGCAAGTTTCCTATTATTTTCACCTTCCTTTTAACAGCTTCTCATCGAGACAGGCACACACTTCTCTCCACATGCCTTAGGGCTTCTTGACACTTCAGAATTTACCAGAATAGTTATTCCAGAATTCTGGAATAAAATTGGCTACATGGAGGCTTTAATTAAACATTTACATGGGAATCATTGTCCAGAAATAGTAAATTTACAGAAGTAGGAAACCTTTTGAGAAACAATGTGGCTCTATGAGTAGAGATATGGGAGTAAAGAAAAAATTCAGTCTTTCTCAGATCTGCTGGAACAACTGCTTTATCCTTCATTTATTGTACACATAAATGGGGAGAGGGAGACATATTCTGATTGTTTACTAAGGGAGTGAAGTTAATCTCACTGGATTTTACTTGCCTTTAAGGCTGTTTCAATTGCAGAGGTTCCCTCTATATGGATGGAGAGAGCTTCTTCCAGTTGCTGGTTTGTGCCATCCTGACATGAATGTCCAGATAGGCTGCATGAACAGCATCTGTATGCTTTTGTTTCTCAATGGACTTGACAGGGAGCCAGAGGACTCAAAGGAGATGTTATCAGTTGCCTTTTACACCTAGTGATAACCTTAACGAACTAAGAGGTCCCACTTGAAGCACTTGTTAAACTAGGCACAAGTAAGAGATATAAAGATGACGATTACTACTTATACTAAGAATCACAGAATGTTAGGGGTTGGAAGAGACCTCAAAAATCATCTAGTCCTACCCCCTGCCAGAGCAAGATCACTTAGATCAGGTCACAGAGGAATGTATCCAAGTGGGTTTTGTATGTGTCCAGAGAAGGAGACTCCATAACCTCCCTGGGCAACCTGTCCCGGTGTCTGTCACCCTCACTGTGAAAAAATTTCTCCTTATGTTTACATGGAACCTCCTGTGTTCCAGCTTGCACTCGTTACCCCTTGTCCTATCATTGGACATCACTGAGCAGAGCCTGGCTTCATCCTCCTGACACTTGCCCTTTACATATTGATAAACATTAATGAGGTCATTACATATTTATAAACATTAAAGAAGCCCTTTGAGGTTTTCAAATATAAATAATTTCACTTCCTCAGCAGTCTCATTGATACTATAGACTTCTTCCCTTCCAGGTCCTCTGCTTCTTTGCATAAATGAACACAACTTGCAACGTGTAGGGGAGATCCCTTCAGTTTGACCAAGGATTAGGTGTTTGCAACCTAATAGGCAAGATGTCAATTCAAATGTCACAGTACCATTAGTCACAGGTGTGGTCACCACATCCACTTTGCTCTGATGCTTTCTCAGCTGCTTGGTGTTGCTCTGCTTTCATTTGCAGCCTTTTGCTTGCTTGGAGGAACATAATTTCTGCTAACAGCAGAGGATCTTTGAATGTTGTCTCCACATTTAACACTTGCTACCATTTGAAATACAGAAGCAGGTCTGGGATGCAAAATAACGATCTGAGGGGAAATCGTACTCCCTTTTGCTTTCTCACTCTTGGTTTCACAGGAGCTTAACTGCAGCATGATGGAGTGAGACTTTTTTTTTTGTTTTTTTTTTTCCTAAAGTAGCTTGGTGCTTTAAGGAACTTTACTGGGAGAGAGAGGCCTGAAATCTTTCCTGAGGAGCAGGACACTGACCTTAAATCTTCTTCCTCGGCAAAACCAGCTCTTACTTCACCTTTGCTTTGAATAAAAATGGTCATGAACTGGAAGTGACACCACTTGTTATTCACCCACCCTGCTTGGATCAGAGCACAGTTGCTGGATTGGGACCCCTCAGGGTGCTCAGAAGCACCCCACTTGTGAGCCTCAGGTAGGTGACATGTTAGCTCAGCTCTGGACAGTGGTGACACGGTGCAAGAATAGGCTCTGATTTGTAGTTAATTTCCTTATCTGCCGTGGAGGTGAGCTCTTGGATCTTGCTCCTAGCCTTCTCTTTGAGGTATGAGAGTCTGAGGACATGAATTCTAGTCTGATCTGTGGGTGTCAAGTCACTGAATGTTGAGCCTGTGGTGTCTGACACAACACCCATCCATCACTGCAAAAGCTTCTAGTGACGTCAGTGGCCTAAGACTGGGGCCTTCCAGTGTAAATTTTAAGGAATGAATCACTGCACACTTCTATAAAGGTTCCTGCTGGAAATGACTTGATTAAAAATAACACACTTAGGAGAGGTGTTTCAGCTCCAGCCAGACCTCATTAACAGAATCACTCTTGATGTTCTCCTTGGCAAGCCTGGCGTTAGGTCTGCTTCAAACTTGTTTATGAGGTTGTTTGAGGTTTGTGCAGCACACAAGATCTACAGTTGGAAAAGTGTCACCGCGTGAGGCTGTAATCTTTGCTGTGGTCAATGTGTTGAGAGTTTTATATTTCCTGACCGCAGGATCTTTCCATAAAATGAATGGGGGAGGGATATTATTGTGATTAACCAGCTGGTGTATTAAAACTTCTGGAAGCCATGGTGAAGCTTTAATGAGATTATTGTGTCCATAAACTGCAATGTTTCTTCTGCTCCTTCTTATTACAGGGAAAATAGAGGAACTGGCCAGGCCTTTCTCAGACCATGTGAAAGGTTATTAGACACCATAACTCTGGGTGTGAATTGTGGCAGTGAGACAGGGAGAGGCCTTCCTGATGCACTCACTAGCTAAGAATTTGTGAGTTCTTCTTTTCCCCCATGTTTTTTTTGAGGTATAAACTGCAGCAGAAGCTTTTGGCAATTGCAGCAGAAACAGGGACAGGATTCCCTCACTCCCTCAAATCTCCCTGGTTAACCTGCAGGCAGAAACATGAGCAAGTTTTCCACAGGCTGGCTATAACTCATGCTTTGAAACCATATATTGCATTTATGGGCCCTGCTTTGGCAGGTTCCTTAGGCACCGATGCATAAGTATGTGTATGACTTCAACTTGACCACTCAGGCTGTGTCCCCAGTCAGAGCCATGCCAGGCTCCTTTTTTATCTTTTAAGATTGATGGAGCAGCAGTTTTCACCTGACAATGACAGCATTTAGCATTTGTATAGAACAACAGGTACTTGGCTTACTTTCTGACAGTAACTAACTCATTGCTTTGCCAGGTGGCAGAGCAATATGATGCTGTGCACAAGGAGAAGGTGAAGTGTGGCCTGGATCTCAGGAAAAACAGTATTAAGGTCAACTGTAAGAATTTCTTGGCCTTTCTATCTTGACTTCTTCATTCCTTCTACTAATGTGAAGTGTGAAGAAATTACAGGTCCTAGTAGTTTCCTAATCTACTCACTGTTTATTAAATATATTATTCTCTATCTTAATTTCCTCATTTTCATTGCTCTTCTTTCTTTTTTAACCCTTCACTTTATTTTTTTTCTTTGTTTTCATAGTCTATTTTAAAAAATGCAGGATGGCATTTAGCCAACTATCATTTTGCTTGGAGATAGGGAAAAGACAGTGGAAAAACTTCTCAAGAAAGAAGAAAAACATGCCAGGTTGTGTCTATTTTCATGAATCTTTCTGGACAGAAAAATAAAAAAAAAAAAAAAAGAAAAAGATGCAGACAGTAGGAAACTCACATGATATTTCTAACATAAGGAGTTATAAGTCCATCTTTTACAGCAGACAGCTTGGAGCTATCAGGTCCCACTTGGCATCAGGCCCAAATGGCACAATCTAGTCATATCAGTATCCATATGGGGCAGATTATTCTTCATTTGGGTGACTTTGATGCAAAAC
This sequence comes from Chloroceryle amazona, assembly GCA_027560015.1. Lineage (NCBI taxonomy): Eukaryota > Metazoa > Chordata > Aves > Coraciiformes > Cerylidae > Chloroceryle > Chloroceryle amazona. The sequence goes on along the minus strand of JANHFX010023072.1, from coordinate 80,872 downwards.
CAGACAGTATCACACCTTCTGGTGTCAGGCCAGCAGTAGACAATGCCTCCAGTTTCCACCTCTTTGTAACTGTGACAGTAATTGTGGTTTGTTTTTTTTTTTTTTCCAAACAGATCAGAAGGGGAAGTGATGAGACTCTTCAGTAGATCAGAAGGGCTGCAGGTCTTAGGAGCCATGCAAATGTTTTTAAAGCCCTGATTAAAACTTTCCAAAAGAATCTAGTGTGTGGTCTGTTTTATAGTGAGCTCAATAAAAATTACTGGAACCAATTTATCCTTAACAAATGCAGGGCCAGAGGTGAATCCTATTTTTTAGTTGTTACTGTAGCAAATATTCACTTTTTTTTTTTCCTCCTTCTTAGGCATCAGCTCAACAATTTCTGTTTATTTGTAACATAAATGAAGGAGAAAGGATGTTGTTAAATGAATAAGCCATTTAAATACAGACATAAAAACACAGGGTTGGCTATTAAAGTACTCAGAAAAGTAGTTATGAAGTCTGATTCAGCTTCCATTTCAATCAGTAGCAAAATTCTAATTGATTTCAGTAGGAACAGGGTCTGGCCTTAATTTCTTCAGTGCTGTCCACTGTAAAATGATTCACATTGCTGGCCTCTTAAAGTGACACAGCATGATCCTTAAATTTTTGTAGCAGAGGACCCACCCTTGTCATTTGGGATGAGTCAGAATCAGTGTGTCATAGGATCTCTTTCAAGGATGTGATTTTATTATTGTCATGTGTAAATAACTTTCCCTGTAGAATATATATGGAAAAAGAGGAATTTTTTTGCAAGTAACCAAGTGAAATTCTGATTATAACCACATAGGTTCAGTGAATTTGTATGCAGAAAAAACATTACCGTGGGTAGGATGGGAAACACCCACTGGTGAACTTTCTTTACTTAGGGAAAGCTAATGAGCAGGAGTCTTTTATCCTCCCTGCTCTGACGTGTGTGCAATCATCAGATTTGTACTGGATGTGATCTTCAATATCCTCAACCCATTACAGGAATGAACCTACTTAGTTATACACTGTGCAGCATCCAACATCCAGAGATCCATCTCATCTTGAGCACTCAGGGACTGGGACATAAGTGATTTGACTGTCAAGCAGTGGTGACATGGTACTTCTACATTAGGGATCTCCTAAAGTAACAGTCGATAATTTGTCCTGTTCATTTGGGTTACTGTGAAGTGAAGGTCACATTTGCTCATCCTTCTGACACTGAATCTGTATGAAAAGCTAAAGCCCATGCAGATGGTATAGGAAGGTATAAGTGATCTCTAAGGAGTCTGCACTGGAGCCATTAGTGAGGCACAGAAGACAGGAAACATCCCACGATATGGCAACTCCACTTGGAACCTGCTGTAGACATAGCCATGCTTTGAGAGGTCTCTTCCTCATACCTGCACTTCAGAAGTGATGAGTGAACGTTTTATACTGGGTGAAATAATCCTCTTCACTTTTGTTTTGCCAAAAGGCCAGTAGTCACCCTTTCAAAGGAAGCCAGAACCTCATATCCAGGGACAAGGTCTGATGATAAAGTGAGGGAAAAAGGCACTCAGTTTTTCACTTGCAAAAAATGCCACAGGGGTTCTTTAGACAGATATCACAGGACATGTTTGGTTCATAAATTATAAGTATATCATGGAGGGGGGAAGAGTTCTCCAGTTTTTCCTCCTGCCCTGTCCTTTCCTTACTATGGATTTGAGTTCATCTGTTAAAGACTTCAGCAACCTGTGGTTTTTTCAGTTCTACAAACATAAGTAGCATGTATGCAGATGATGAGTTAAGTGGGTTAGAAACCTTCAAGTATAAGATACGAGGTAGCAATGACCTTAAATCACAAAGTTTGATCTGCCTGTGAGGGAATGGGGAGTCTGAGGGGTTTTAAGAGGAAGTTTCTCAGCAGGAGCTGCAGGTGGCCCAAAGGTAATCCTCTACTTCTCACTGTATTCTGAACCCACATGACATCATGAGTGCCTGCTATTGCAGATGCTGTGTTTCAGGTGATGTTAAAGGAAAGGCTTTTTTTCTCTGCAGTTGTCAGGCTTCCAGGGAAGTCCTGCTTGTGGACACTAATCCCCTGCCAAAGATAATGATATTCTCTCTAAATTCTCAGTGCATTTTTGGTGTGTGACTGAAGTCTGTGCCTCAGATTGCCTATCATATTGCACTGTTCTATTAAATCACTGTGGCATCAATGGTTGTCTCACAAAGGGAAACATCTTCACGAGGAAAAGGTGCTGCTATCAGTGTGTACAGGGTATGTGAACCCTGAAGGCAAAGAAGTCACTGGTCACTCTGCGGGACAGCCCGTTTTAGTTCTGAACTATATATCTACATACAATACATGCAAAAGTCCATCAGCCCCATCCCTTCCTCCATGTTTAACAGCACAAAATTATTCTACAGGTTTCTCTTTTTGCTAATTGGCAGCAGCTCTGTAATTATGAGATAACCGCTCCAAATGAAATATTTGGGATTGGGTTTGAAATATTGTCTTTTGCTGCCTGCCTGGGGGATTTATGCAAATAGAGAAAAAATTGTACCCTAAGTCAAAAGATTCGGTGGTCTTATCCACCTCTTCCAGGACTTTATGAGCAGGAAGGAAGGTTAGGGCAGTTTTTCATTTCCTATGTGAATGTCAGAGCTTGGAACAATAATGGGGTCTGGAATTGCTCTTCATAAAAAGTATGTTGAAATTATCAGTAGAATGGAAGGGAAATGCACCAGGTGAGATAGGAGATATAAAAATAATTTTCCTGTTACAAAGTAGTTTTCTTCCTTTAAATGGCATGACGGCTAATCTGTTTAGTATCCAAGCAAGCTATTTATCTGTTAATTTATTTTCCTGAAAAAACGTCCATCTGATATTATTAGGACATAAGCAGACTGTATATGTATTGTCTGACTCCTTTTCTTTTCTTTTCTCTTTTTTCTTTTCTTTTCTTTTCTTTTCTTTTCTTTTCTTTTTTTCTTTTCTTTTCTTTTCTTTTCTTTTCTTTTCTTTTCTTTTCTTTTCTTTTCTTTTCTTTTCTTTTCTTTTCTCTTTTCTTTTCTTTTCTTTTCTTTTCTTTTCTTTTTTCTTTTCTTTTCTCTTCCTTTCTTTTTTTCTTTTCTTTTCTTCTCCTCTCCTCTTTTTTTTTTTTTTTTTTTTTTTTTGTTCTTCTGGTTTCAAGCGCTGAAAAAACCCCATTATTTCATCTGTGCAGCTGACAGTTGCTGACTGTATGTCAGAACCACAAGCTATAGATTAGGACATTTATAAGACTCAACAGACAAGAGGTTAGTTTTAAGTGTGAACTTTAAAAGCCTCAGCTGACTAAGTCTGGAAAAAAAAGATGAGACTGGTTCAAAGGGTAACATGACTTAAGTATCCCAGAACAAGCTAACTTCAGCACCCAGGAGATTGTGGTTTAAAAATATCCTTTAAGCATATGAAATTAATAATAATTTGGTAAGTCTTTTAAGTTCCAGAAGTTTCCCATGGTTGATAGTTAACACCAAATGTATACCCTGCCTGGAATTCAAATTCAGAAACCTGGAGACTTTGTCATATTTCCCAGTTTTCTGTTTATAAGAAACCAAACAAACCAAAACCAAATACCATAAAATCTATGCATGCTGTATTATGTATGCTGATACAATTAGTTCATATGTATACTATGTATATACATACACATATACATGTGTTTAAACAGGGGAAGAGGAAAATGACAGTGAATTATTGTTGGAGATTCACTAGCAAATCAAAACTTGCTTCTGGGAAGCATAAACAGGAAAAAACAGTATTTGCTACTTCAACAACACTCAGATTTCTGAAGAGATACTGAATATCTGGGGGGTAGATTAGTCTCATGTAACGTCAACTGTCTAGACAGTAGGTACCTAATCTAAACTAGTTGTCTAAGCTGTTGATCATCTCTCAATAGTCAATGGAAGCAGACAGGATCCTCCAGAGAGCAGCTCATCTCACTTATACTGGGAAGGATTAGGCCGTTTCTAGAGGTTTGCATCTTTCTTCACAAACTATAAGAGGAACTGATTAAATAGTGTAGACAGATGTCTAACTTTTTAATGGCTAAAGTTAGGTGAGATGAATTCACTCTTCCAGGTTAACATCTCCAATACAAATATATTGCTTTAGCGTTTGAGATGCATTAGGTTAGATTGTTAATATAAATATTAGAAAGTCAAAGGCTTTAAGCTACTCAAGCATTTGTACTGATGTGTCTTGAAGCATTAATTATATTGCTCCAGTATTCTCCATCATCTGTCCTTCATCTATCTTTTCTCTGCCACCATTAGCCATATTCATGGGGCATGAGGCTACATTCCTACCACTTAGATAATAACTAAATCCTATGTTTAGGTACTGCCTGCAATCCAGTGGCAATGAAACCAAACATGAAGGTACATAAAGTATTATTCAGAGATAGAGAGGTGAGATTCAGTTAGAGGTTAAGGCATTTAAATGTTGTTTTCAACATGGTAGTGCCTATGGTCTCTCCAAGCATTAAACATCGTACTGTGGGATGGAGTCACACACTATCAGTGGAGCATAGAGAGGGTTCCAGATTACACATATTTAATTTAAATCTGATACCTCAGAAGCTTGAATTGAGAGGCCAAATGCAGATGATTTTGTTGCACCCCTGACCTTGAAAAATGCCCTGCACTTAAAGCTGTAGCCAAGCTTGTGTAGCTCCTACCACCTGCCTACTGCCAAGTTCTCATTTATGTCTAAATAATACCTGGCAATATGTGTGTCTCTTCCGAGCCAGCTGTTACTGTGCCTGGTCTGTGGTGTCAGGTCTGGACTTCCACAGACTCTTCCTAACTGTGCCAGACTGAGTTCTGCTAAAACATCATGGCCCTGAAGATGTCGATCCCTCTTACAGAAGTTATCTTCCATGTAAAAAGCTATTCTATAGGCTGAGATCTGGTGCAAAGGATGAAAAGGAAGGAAATAGGGACTTATCCTCTGTTCCTGCCACCAGGCATAGGCCATTCTACAGGGAGGAATGTGAAATTTTTGGGACCAGGGGAACAAGAGGAAAAAAAAAACTCTGCAGCTGACTTGTGCGCTGGGATGGAAAAGTCCTGCTCCTGTCATCATGTGTGTACTGTGCACTGAGAAGTCATGGGGTAAAACATGTACATAGTCCCTGGAGAGTTTTTTATCAGTCCTGATGGTGTCTGCTGACTTGTCAGGTAGCCTAAATGTCATCATTTGGATTATCTCATCAAGTGGGTACCTGCTGCTTTTTGTGATGCCTGTTTTGGGTGTTTGCAGTAAATGATCTGGATAACGTTCTAAGATCTCAGTTTAAGTACGGAGGAGCACAGGCTCCATCAAGCCTTTATGGACCTGGAACTAAGCTCTTCATCATTTTTGAAAACGGAATAATGAGGTCACTTCAGAAAAATGCATCTAAAATTTATTTATTCTTACTCAGAAGTAGCGAAACGGAAATCAGCAAAGTGGCACTGATACAACATCAATGCAAGCAAGGTCAGACAGTCACAAAATCTGTTTTTTAAGCTCCACAGGCCTTTATGATAATTCCAATGCAAATCATCCAGAGTACTTTACTTCTAACGGGCTTTCTCTGAAGCTGTAACATTCTGCAGTTTGTTTCTCCCAGGCCTTGGATTTTCTGGAGGTGCACACATGCTCACTGTTAATAAAAGCAAATGGCTGCAGGGGATCCTGAGTCTTAAGTTTAATAATGGGTAAGAGTTAAAATAAACAGTGACTGCACCAGTGTGGAGGGCTTTGCAATGGACATGCCAATGGTGAACTGCAACTGAGCAGGGACCTGTACATTATCTGATCAGTACCTGCCATGGTAGAGAAGGGAAAACAGATATTCACCTTCTTCTCTTCCTCCCCTTCTTATTGCATGTGTGAAGTCTCAAACTGCTTTCCCCTCCCTCTTCTTTTCTCTTTTCTCTTTTTTCTCTTTTCTCTTTTTTCTCTTTTCTCTTTTTTCTCTTTTCTCTTTTTTCTCT